>PVJA010009992.1:13666-40433 GCA_004027025.1 Myocastor coypus
TTTTTTTTTTTTTTCTTTTTTTTTTTTTTTTTTTTTTTTTTTTTTTTTTTTTTTTTTTTTTTTTTTTTTTTTTTTCCTGCTTCCGTTTAATTGCTTGTTTTGCCTTATAGGTTCATTCTGTTGGAGTTCATGGACTTATAATCTTCATGATCTCTTCCTAAAATATCTTTCAGGACACCTTGGAATGGTAGTTTGGTGTTCATGGATATCCTCAGGTATTCTTTGTCCTTCTTCCTTTTAAATAATTTCTACTTCTCATTTTATTCTCCCCTTTCCTTCCTTTCCCCAACTCTTCTTCCTAGATCTTTTTTATTTAAAATAATATCTATTGTAAATTTTAGACCTTATTTGGCTGTAGATTGCCTGTGATGGATAGCTTTTCTTGCTAGCATTTACAGCCCTTAGAAAGTGACTACCTCCTGGAGGTGTTTTCTAGCTGTAGCTGGCTTTTGGGCTTTCATTCTGCTGCAGCATCCTCCCTCTTCAGTTTATTGGAGATGAGAAGTTGCTGCCCACTTGGCCAAGGCCCTGGTGTTTAGGCATTTGCTCCTATTATTTTTTATGACTCTTAGGCAATCTTAGCCTTGATACACTAAGAAGGACATTGGTTAAAACAGCTATATTGCTTTTGCCAAAGCAGTACAATCAGCAACAACAATAGCATGAAATGTACCCTAGAAAGTATCAAACTGAGGTAACTGTTTAACTACATGAAGTAGATTCATGTTTTACAGCAAAATCTAAAAAGAACCAGAATATTGTATGCAGTAAGTGCATCCTCAATCAATATAGTGATTCTATCCTCAAGGGAGAACACTTAAAGGAGTTTGGGGAAAAATTAGAGAACTAGAAGATGAGAAAGAGACTAGAAGCAAGGGTGGAGAATGAAGGAGGATAGTGCAAACTTTGGGAAACTGGTGAAGAAGACAGGTGGGTGAGACAGAAGGAGGAAATAACAACAGGAACAGAACAGGGCAACAACAAAACTAGAAACCACGAGCATATTCACATACAAATAAGAACAACCAACCACCAAAAAAAAAAAAAAAAAAAAAAAAAAAAAAAAAAAAAAAAAAAAAAAAAAAAAAAAAAAAAAAAAAAAAAAAAAAAAAAAAAAAAAAAAAAAAAAAAAACCAAACAAACAAAAAACAAAAACAAAGAAAACAAAAAGAGAAAGATGAAGAAAATAAGTCCACCACAAGATGTATCTCTGCTATCACTGGTAGAGAACATGATCAGAGTCCAGATCTGAGTTGATTCACCACAGCAGGCCAGCTGTAGCTGCCCAGCGAGCCTGAACCTTTAGTTCCACTGTAGTTTAGGCTGGTTTCTGGCTATCAGGCTGGTACCAGACCTGTTATGCCTCCAGCCATCCATGCACCCCTTCTGGCTTGAATTTGGTTCTCTGCAATCTCAAACTAGGCTCCCTGACTTCCTGCAGACCTGAACTAGGCTCCATTACCCCGACACCGGGAGTTGCTAAGTGGATCAAGCTCAGTTGGCCTCTGTGCCAGATCCTGGCCAATTGCCCACTCCTGGGGGCCATCTGCACCTGAATAACTCACTAGCTAGCTGTGTCCATGGCTCCATTCCACTGATATGTTTTTCTTTGGAGGCCTCTGCAGTCTCCATCAGTCATCTGCAAATTTGAGCCATCTCTCTCACATGGCAAGCCCAGGCTCAGAGAGAAAGCACTGCCTGCTATGTCATCCTTTGTTGATTGAAATCACTCTCTTTAGTCACCCCATGAGCTTCAATTCTCACTTCCGACCCTTGTTGGATCCCCAGAACCCACAATTGCTCTTTCTTCTCTTCACATTGGTATATTTCAGGACCTGAAACCAAATTTCAAAGACGATCTTTCTCTCTCTATTTTCCATTAATATGAGTACTTTTTCTTTTCTACATTAAATGGTGCCAGTTTGATTGACTGTGCAACGTTCCTGCCATGGTGCTATCTTACCATCATGGATGCACCAGGCATCCTCATGAATTCACTCCACTTCCTAAGAACCAAGATTCTTTAAGAAAGCAGTCCCTAAATATGGGGCACAATCTGCTCATGGTGTAACAATATTTACCATTATGAGTGGGAAATCAGAACATCTTTTTTTTTTTACATCAGTCCCTTGTGAGGTTAGTTATTTAGTGTTCTATCTCAGTTCAGTCAAATCTGGATAGGCAAATTGAACTAATTCTAGACCTGAAGGCGTGAGTACAGACTTGGGACAATTGTGACTATGGTGACTCTACAGAGACATCACCACTGAGGTGTACTTATATTGGCAACCATCTGATTTCCCCCTAACACCTTTACTTCACTTCTTGAAATTGTGACACAACGACAGAAAAGATATAAATTTACCAAAATGGAAAACCTCAATGATCCAAAAAAGAACCTTATCTTCTGGCTCATTTGATTTGTGGTCAGCAGAAGAGGTTAGAATAATAGCGGGATTACTGAGAATGAACTTGACCTCCTAATGCGTCACAAGCTGGTAGCCTTCAATGTGCCATGCAAAGAAGCTGTAGACCCCTGGATACTTGCCATTCCATCTCATAGAGTGAAAACAATTTTTATGCAAGCCAGATGTATTATTTAATATATTTAATATTCAATCACTAGTGACTTACTAAATCTGAATCATAAAGGGCAAGAAATCAAATGTTGGCTGAAAAGATTCTTCTACTTTGAATCTCAGTACAAACTCATCCTTCATCTATTGTCGCTGGTTTCAAACGAAAGAGTCTAAAGTAGACTTTGACCATATTAGGTCAACAACTTCATCCCCCAAATCACATTTTTAAACAACTGTCTGGCATTGCTTGGAGCAAAAGACTCTCTACTCTGATCCAGAATAAAGTACTTGGAGTAGTATAAGGTCTTCCCATGCTGGAAGAATTTAAGAATTCATAAATGGGGTGATAAAGAAGCACATTCCTCCATGGAAAGAGATGCTTTCTTTCTGTGCTTATTTCTTACACATCATTCTTCACCGTCGATAGGACAGACCACTGAAGCCAAAGGGAAATGATGAGCTTACTCTTTACGTGACACAGAAAAAGAAAGCTTTTGAGGACTCACTCACTTGGCACTGCTAACAAAAGTAGGGTAGGGTAGCTCACGATGCTTCTCCAAACTAGCTGCTACTTATTTTTCTCCTCTCTACACTTAGGAAACTTTTCCTCAGAACAGTAAAACTGCTAAAACCATGGATTCTCATGGATCCTTGGGTGTTTCCACTACTGCAAAATGAGTTATTACATTAGCTGTGCGTTTTCTTCCTAATGCTGACATGTTTTTTTGCTTCATCTTTTGAAATGCAGGCAATTACCTACCACACACATTGACTTATTTATTCTATTTGTGTGCTACTTGGTAGTTACTTTTGCATTGCTAGGACAGAACGCACACCACCCACAAGTTAAGGAAGAAAAGGTTTGTTTTTAGCTTACGCTTTGTAGAGGTTTCAGTCTGTAGTCAGGCAGGCAGTGTTGCAGAGGGGGATAGCATAGGAGAAACAGTTCCTAGCAGGCCAGGCAGGAGGCAGGAGGCAGAACAGCTGCCTTTCCACAGTTCCCTTGTAACTAGGCCTGTTGGCTGGCCCCTCCTATACACAGAGATGTGCTTCCCAATACCCACACCCCAAATCATCCTAAACTAATTTCGTTATTGCACACCCTTCATCTGCATTCACACACCCTAGATCTAGCCATCTCCAGGAAGCACCCCCCCCTCCTATGAGCACATGCAGCTTTAGGGGAGCATCTAGACACTATACACAATGCTACTCAAGATCAATCTTGGGGTAGCTTTTGCAGATGAGTCCATGTGCACACAGGGTCATTCACATGAATGGTGCTCTCTGGAGTTGTGCGGTGCCCAGCACATATCATGGTCCATTCTGATCTAGGTTTCTGCCTGTCTGTCCTCTCCACCCTTCTTTGTCTGTGGCTGAAGTTTAGTGAACAGATCCTCAGGCCTTCTGTTTAAAAATACACCACATAGAACTGAAAAGGACCAATTTAGTCAGCTTGATTTTTAAATAGACATTTTATACAACCCCCAAATTGGTAAAGGCTTTCTAATTCTTTAACCAGTATCGCTAACATTTTTACATTTGATTTTTTTCATTAAAAAAATGCTCTAGCATGAAAAACAAGAACAAAAAGAGGTAGATACTTGAATTTGCTATTATTTTCCTTGTTCAGATGGCTTTTGGGGAAAAAAATCAAACTATTGATTCAGACAAAGCTTCTTAGCATTTTGATATCTCCATAGCAAGAATATTTGAAAACCGAGCACAAAATCTATCCCTATCCCATTAATATGAAGGCCCGCATAAAATGAATGCACACATCATGAGAATTCAATCAGCAAGTGCTTTCTCAACTTTAAATAATTTCCAGTTTCACTACAATATAATTCTTCTGAGCCAGAAGGTCAAGAGAGGCTTCATACTTACATGAAATTAAACATACAGCTTTCTCACCCTCAAAATGCTCAACCTTTACTACAAACCACTCATGAATTTTCCCCTGTCTGGTCGTCTGTGTACACATACACACATTTAAGCATTGGAGATATGGTGAGAGTTTAAAACAAAAGATAGGACAAATAAAAAAAATTTACTGGCTCATTGCAAGTACACACAGATGCACGGACTTGAGAGCAACATTACTAAGCAGGACTTAGTGCAAAAGATAAAATGAGCATTTGTTTTGCATGCTGTGTATCTGGAACTTTATCTGAGCTTTGCTGGATTTCACACACAATCTTCTGGAGCTAGGTGGAGAATGGGGTGGGAGGAAGCAGCTTAGCGAGACTCATTAACTTGCTCCAAGGACCTGGCTATAGACAGTCAATTATGAAAATGAAACTAGAATCCACATCCCCACTAACACTCCAGTCAATTTTGTTTCTGAATATTTTTTTGCTTGTTTGTTGTCTCATTAGGAAAATTATTAATAGTAAGGCATAGAAATAACAGATGCTTCCAAGTTGCAATGGTGTTATATCCCATTAAGTCCATAGTAACTTGGAAATCCTCTTACATTAAAAATATATGAATGCACCCAACCTGCAGAGCATACTAGCCTCATGGAACAGTGCACTATAGGACACTAGTGCTTCACTGGGTGCTGGTGGACCTCGCTGCCTGCTCCTACCCTGAACAATCGGAGACTGCATACTACCAGGCCAGAAAGAAACCAACAATTACAATTTGAAGTATAGTTTCTACGGAGTGTGAGTCATTTCTACACGTTTACGCTGTGAAAAGCTCTAAGTAAAATTATTGTAAATTGATGGCTGTCCATATCTCAAATATACCATGCACTCTGTGTATCAAGATGTTCCTCCCAGACCGTCATATGGCCATAAGGGGGACTTTCTGGAGGTGGTTGATTCAGCATGTGTTATGCTGGCATTCAGGATGTGATCCTGGAATTAACTCATGATGTGATGCTAGGATTAACAGTGTCTGGCCTTTAGGGTGGGCCATCCAGATAGAATATAAGAGACAGAAAAAGGTCTGCTCATCGTTCGCTGCTTTGCTGCCTGGCTGTCTTCTGCCCATCGTTATTCTCCTCTGGTTATTCTTCTGCCATGGCACCCTGCCTTGGAGGTGCCAACTGCAGACTGAAACCTGTACACACTGTAAGCCACCTCTCCTCCTTTAACTTTAGGTGTTCAGTATTTTACCTCAGCAATAAGAAAAAGCAATTAATAGACACCCGCTATCCACTTTATAGGTAGTATTTTTGCATATCCTCCTCGGATTCTTCGCATGAGTCAGCTTCCCTTTCACTACAACGCAATGCCAGACATTCACAATTTACAGGAGGAAAGTTTTAATTTAGCTCATGCTTTCAGAGGTCCAGTTTCTGGGCCACTGATTCCAATGCAGGAAGATCATGGTGCAATGGCTTGGTGGAGCAAAACTGTTCAGTTCCTGGCAGCTGGAAGGGGAACAGTGCCAGAGAGGACCAAGCAAGCAACCGCGTATAGTGCCCAAGACCACACCATGCCAACCAACTGAGACACACCCAGCAACCTGCTTTACTAATTCATGAGGTGTCTCTTGATCCAATGAAGTCGATGAATCAGGGTTAACAGAGTCTCCAAACTTTAGAATCTAATATTAGAGCTCAGCTTCATCACCTACTTACTCCTGTTCTCCTTTCTCTAAAACTAATCAGTAGCCTGAAACTGCAGCGCACACTTCCCATCCAAGCTACATCTACATTTGTTCATCTGAATGTATTCATAACAAAGTATGCTGCGGTGTTTATTTTCTTATATTCATGGTATCATGATATGTGCATACCCTTTGTTCCTTGACTTTGTGCTCAGAATTGTAAGATTTAGTCATGTTGATAGAGCCCTAACAGATAGCTTTTGTTTCTTCTAACTGCTGTTTATTATTTCATTGTTCAGTTATCCCATAAGTCTTTCTCTGCTTCCTAATTGTAGCTATTTAGGTTCATTAAATGTTGATATAAAGAATGCAACTCTGAGCATTGTTTGTATACATCACCTTGTGCACGTGTGTCCAAGTCCATTTAGGAGACATTTCTAGAAATGGAACTTCTTGTTCTAGGTTGTGTGAGTCACTGTGGACTAAACTGTGTCACCTCCAGAACGGTATGCTGAAGCCCTAATCCCCAAAGGAGCTGTGCGTGGGGGTAGGACCTACATAGAAGCAATTTAAGGTTAAATGAGGTCGAAAGATCAGAGCTCTGATCTGATAGACACAGCAGCTTTTTCAGAGGACACATCATCAAGCTTAATCCCCTCTCCAGGACACAGAGAAAAGGCTAAGGGCTTGTGAGGACAGAAGGCACAGCTGAGCCCAGCCAAGAGCTCTCTTAAGAATCGTGGATCCTCGCACCATGCCAACTCCCCCCCTCGGGCACACTGAGACAGCAATTGAGACTGGGCATGGTGGTACATACTCATAATCCCAGCACTTGGGAGGCTGAAAACAGGAGAATCACTACAAGCCTGATTTATGAGTGAGACCCTGTAGACCCTGTATCCCCTGTACTGAGTGCATAAAAATAAATAAATGAATGACTACATACAGACATACATATATACATACATACATACAAACCATGGACACTTGATCTGGGACTCCTAGCCACCAATAAGTGTGAGAAAATATCTATGCTGTGGTATTCTATTATGGCAACCTGAACAGACCAATAAAATACATGCATCTACAAAATTTTTTCTACTACCAAGTAGTTTCCCAAAATGTCCCGAATCCCACCACACCAGCAGTGGAGACAGCGCGCATGACGTCCCAGCAGCACAATGCTTGACCTGCCTGTGGCCTTGACATTGTGCCAGGTCAAGGACTCTGATTCCTTGAATTGCATCTCCTAGTCAAGATATGCAAGAATTTTGCTGCATAATGATGTGTTGCAATTTTAGCTACACTGTAAGTCTGAGAACTGGTTTTGAAGGATTCTTGTTTCCAACCTTCTCTATATATATCTCAATTATTCACAGTTTAACTGCTTTAAAATAAAAATAATGAGCCACCTAATTTGATTTGGTTTGTTACATGTACAGATATATCTCTTCAAAACTTTTTGTCATACATCTTAACTGGGGATGTTTTAAAAACTATCATTAGCTAGTACCTAATTAAATTTTTAATCTGAACATTGCTTGGGGTGTTTTGCTTTTATTTCTTATTCCAGTCTTTAGCAGATGGAGTCTAGAAAGAAGCTAACTTTAACATTTTCTGGACAGCAGAATACATCTGTAATATTAATTTCTTTTTAATATTAATATTTTACTTTACATTAATATTGACTTAAATATTAATCAAATAGTCCAAATGAGTAGTGACAGTAAACTGAGGCTAGATTTGCAAGTGGCTCTGCATTTGAATGGAAAGAGGGCACTAGCTCCAGTCCTCGCTCTGTGGCCAGCCCATTGTGATATACCCCGCCTTTTCTATGGTGTGATTTCAAGCCAGCTCAGGTAGAACTTCCATCTCCACTTTTACAACTGCTCCCTAGCAATTGTAAACTCATTAAAAGCCTTGAATCAAGAGGCCAAACCCAGACAAGATGGATTTCAGAGAAGTTTCACTGACACAGCCTCCTGGAATCTCTGATATCTAAGCCAACAGAGACATAGATCGTTACAAGAGCTCAGGCCAGTGAACCTCTCCTGCTGCTCCAACCTTGCTCCTTAAGCTGAGTCTAGTGATACTTTACGGCACAACCTACCACAGTGTGCGAGGTCCAAACAGCAGAATAACCAATCTGGACAAAAGGTTTTAAGTACCCAGAATTCCAACTGTTAAAATCCTATAGAAAGACCTTGCAATAAAACAGAATCTATTAGTTTTTATGTAGATATACTTGTAACAAAAGAACATCAGCTAAGGCCTATTTTCAGCTGTTTCTCTAGGGATTGAGGACTGCAAGCTTCTCTTTCGGGTGGCAAGGATCCACTTAGCAGCCAGTTACTTTTCCAGGGGACTCTACAGACGCCAGGAGGCTGGAAGGACATTTGAAGACTTACCAAGTCATAATCCTCTGTTCCATCTCCTGCTGTTTGCCTTTTTTAGTGTGTCAGCATGATTACTATGGGTACAAAGAGGTGGCAGATGCCTTAGTGCCAATCAAAGCTGCACCGGCGTCATTGCCTCTGTCGTGGCCACTTGAGTGCAGAGGAAAAGTCACTGAAAAATACCTTTGACGAAGCAGTGAAAATGATTAATGTTAGTAAACCTAGACAATTGAATATAGATCTTAGAATGTTCTGGAAGAAGAAATGGGGTGCGCACAGGGAGAACTGCTGCTACAGTGCCCAGTCTGGAGGACAGAGAGGCGTCTGAGTGCAGCTGAGGATGCTGCCTGTTCCAACACTATTTTTACTATAACAAATGACTCAGGCAAGCTCTAGCCTGATCTATTCAGCAGGACTTTGTTTAAGAAGGATGAAGCGATCCTGGTGAGCCTTTCTCTCGAAGGAAAACAATGGACAGTTTTTATTGCCAATGATGAAATCTAAAATTTCAAGTGAAAATTAGAATTTTCAAAGTCTACGTTTGCCACCACCAGCCTCACAACTTCCCAATGCTTAAAGACTTTTTAAATGAATTTGGTGGTGACAATAATGAATGTCATTCTGATATTTTTCAGTGAACTGCATCAGCATTTGGAGAACCTGCATAACTCACACAGACCAGTATTTTCCAAATGGTCACTTTGCTGCCATCATTTTACAAAATCAGTTTAACATAGATTTTAATGTCACTAAACAAGAAAGGCTTATTGATATGGTCTCAGATTTCACATTGTTACTAAGCTTTAAGAAGTCATCAAGTTTGAAAATGAAATCAGGGAAGAATATTCACAAATATCTGATTAGGATACTAAAACATTCCTCTTTTCCAGCTACGTATCTGGGGAAGTTTTAACCCCTGAATTATATAGCATCAGGTGCATACAGAAGCATATCTGGGAATAGGAACTGTACTGTTTTCTATTAAGCCAGATACTAAAAACATCAGCAAAAAATATAAAATAGTGCCACTCTACTTAGTATCTCTTTTACATTTAGAAACCAAACCTATTTTTCATTAAGGTATTATACATGTTAACAAGTGGTGACATTTATAATTTTACTTTTGACTAGATGAATTAATAGATAATTTTAAATTTCTATTGTAATTTCTATTACAATAAGATATATGGCATGATCAAAATTACAGTGAATTTTAAATTAAACATATATTTTTTAAAATTTATGGGCCAGCCAGGCATGGTCGTGCATGTATGTAATCCTAGCATTTGGGAGGCTGAAGCAGGAGGATCCTTGTGAGCTTGAGACCAGACTGGGCTACAAAAGTGAGCTCAAGGCCAGCCTGAACTGCATAACGAGATTCTATCTCAAAAAGACAATAATAATAATAATAATAATAAAAATAATAAATTCATGGGCCAGTCAGACAGCTCATTGAATTAAGTACCTGCTTAGGCAGATGCAGGGGTCAGAGGTTCAGTCCTGTGCCTTCCGAGCCAGCCCCACTCCTGGAGTGTGCTTAGCAGTGATTGAGACTGCATGTGGTGGCACACGCCTATAATCCCAGTGCTTGGGAGGCTGAAAATAGAAGGATCACTATGAGTCCAGTCTTTATAGTGAGACCCTATAAACCCTGCAGATGTTGCACTGAATACAAAAAACCAAAAATACAAATAAATAAAATTTATTATATTAAAAGACATATTAATAATCTTCCCCCATGTACTCCTCCTTACTTTGAATACATTATTCCATCATTCTTGACAATGTGTCTTTTCCTATCATAAGTTTCCTTTAATTTAAACATTCATGGTACAGTATCTTTCAATCGCCCTCATACAATACACACAAGCAAAAGTTTGTTGGTGTCCTCAAGAATTTTTGCAGATATGGCCAGTAATCCTAGCACTTGGGAGGCTGAGGCAAGAGGACAGGAGGATTGTTGTAAGTTCAAGATCAGCCTGGGCTACAAAGTGAGCTCAAGGCTAGCCTAACCTATATAGCAAGACCCTGTTTCAGAAAAGATGATGGGGAAAGAGACAGACAGACAGACAGACAGACAGACAGAGACAGAGAGACAGAAACAGAAAGACAGATAGAATATTTTGTGAATATAAAGGCTTCCTAAAACCAAAAATTTGAGAACATTATAAATTTGATTTTTTTAAGGCACTAGAATTCACAATTAATTGCTGATCTGAAATGTCGATAAAATTTTACCTCCTACAAATGGAGTTCCACACTGTCAAGGTTCTTGGTAGTAAGCAACAGAAGTTAAGTCTGGCTATTGTAGAAAGAACAAAGTGTATATTGGGAAGATTCTTGCTAGCTCACAGAATCAGGTGAGCAAGAGTCAAGGTTGTGAGAGGCCAAGATCTAGTCTCAATCACTAGAAGAGTTTTTATGTGAGGTGTGTTACTAGCACTGTGATCATTAGTCAGAGCTGCTACTGCTGGCCCTGGTTCCCTGGCCTGCTCACCTGTGCCCCAGTGGCCTTTGGTCTCCACCACAACTACCTTGAGCAGCTTGGCATCTTCTGGTCCTGGAAGTCAGCAGCTGCTGTCAGAGTCCCAGGAGAGCCATCTCACTGGATGGGCCTTGTGCACGTGTTCCTACGTCGTTGCCAGGGAGCTGTTATATATCTGCATATCTTTTCCTTCTGCGGTCCCAAGTAAAAGAAGGCTTTCTTTTGGGATGCTTCCAAAACAGGCAAAGATTTCTTGAAAACAAGTGCCAATATTCAATTATCTCTCCAGTCTTGTACAACTATATCATTAATCTGATCAACAGATTTGAAGATAAAAATAGATAATATAACAACCATTGTTAATTAGCTATTCATGCTTTGAAAATCTATAGCATATGCATTGTTGTATGTTATACTGTTTCTATCTTTTTAAAAAAATTTTGCTTTTGCTTCTGTCTTTACTCTTCAAAATAAAATATAAAGATAGGCATAGTTTGAAATAATCTTGGACAGCCAAAAAAGGTAACTATCTGAATCTGAATTTGTAGAGGTTAAAAGTAAGAAGTGACTTAAATATGTAGTTTCTGCATGTATCAGTACAACAGAAAGAGTACACAAATATTTAATGACATCAACTGCAATTTTCTGTAATGACATTCTATGTCATATACACAACACACACTTGTGACTTACTTTTCTGAGGGACTACCGCTGATATATTCTTAGCCTTCTCTTTGATTGGTGTGATAGTTAATTATTATTATGTATCAACTTGAGTAAGATTTTGATCAAATGCTAGACTAGGATATTGTTTGAAGAGGTTTGTTTCAGTTTCCAGATGCAACATTTCAATCGGCAGACTTTAAGATCAAACTACACTCCATAATGGGTTGTGCCTGGTTCAGTCAGCTGCCGACCTTAAGAGAAAAAGGCTAACTGACATCCCTAGAGAAAGAAGAAATTCAGACTGCTGTAACACTTGGACATCATCTCTTCTATGGATCTCCAGCTTCCAGCCCTAGCCTGAAGATTTCAGACTTGCTAGCTTCCACGACTGCAATTCCTTCAGTATATAAATATACCTTAAAAAGTGCATATACATTTTTATTTTTATACACTTTAAAAATACCTTTACACAAAAATACTTCAAAGTATATATAAAATATACATTAATATACAGAATATTAAATATATATGCCCCAACTTCATCATGCATATAATCCCTTAAATAGATATTTACTTATATCTATATGTGCATATGTATAGTTCTATGTACAGTGGTTCTGTTTCTTCAGAGAATCTTGCCTAAGGTAGTTGCAAGTCCTGCTTGCCAGGACTTTCCAACATGGCAGCTCAGTGTAAAGTGTGAGTGCTGATTGGGATTAAATGAGGAAAATAATTTTTTAAGAGAATCACTGCACACCATACTATAGTCTGTAATTAGCCATCTCTAGGCACATGAAGTGTTAAGTACTTAAAATGTGGTTATAGGAGCACTTGGGAAGCTGAGGCAGGAGCATCGGTGTAAGTTCAAGACCAGCCTGGGCTACAAAAAAGAGCTCTGGCTAGCCTGAGCTGCATAGGGAAACCTTGTCTCAAAAAGATCAAAAAAAGAAAAGAAAAGGGGTTATAGGGCTGGCCAGATAGCTCAGCGGGACTAAAGTGCCTGCTTAACAGAACAGCCGGGGTTCTATCCCCTGCATGCTGGGCCATGTCATGGCGCTCCCGCCCCAGGGGACCCTGAGACTGAGATTGAGACTGGGCTTGGAGCTGACACCTGTAATTCCAGCACTTGGGAAGCTGCAAACTTGAGAATCACTCGAGTCTGATCTATGAGTCCCATCTACCCAGTGAAACCCTGTAGACTCTGTAGACCCTGTACCAAATATGTTTTGTTTAAAAAAAATGGCTATGCGAGGGGATGAAATAATATTTTGAGTATACTTCTTTTATTTGTTTGTTTGTTTGTTTAATGGTACCAGGGATTGAACTCAAGACCCTGCACTTGCCAGGCAAGCACTTATTCCACTGAGCTATCTCCCCAGCCCTGAATATACTTCTTTAAATAGATTGGATTATTAATATTATGCTGCTTTCCTCTTTTTTTGTATCATGGCTACCAGAAATTTAAAATTGTCTGTGGGATTCCCCTTATATCTATGCAGGGCGGTGCTGGTCTGACATGACTCTCCAACTCTCAGAGCTCAGAAACAGCTCCTTTGTTTTCATCCTCCAGTGGCTACAACCTAATCAATTTTTGTACAAATAATGATGCCTCCACTCCCACCAATGTCTCTGAGATGTAAGAGAAAGTGTGAGCATAGCCGGATGAAAATGACAAGAGACACAGGTGACTGGGGCTAAGTATCTGAGGGATGACAAAATGTCGGTGTGGCTGTCCCAGCAATGGCAAACGTCTTGACCATCTGAGGTGGAAACAACTTTGTAAAGAGCCGTATTTACTTCATTTTACTTCATCTGTGATATGAAAATGTATTAGCAATGTCTAAGATTTTTAAATTTAGACTGTCTTGTTATGCCCATAGACAGGGTTTTATAGGAATAGGAGGTTGGATGAAACTGACTGAAATCACAAATATACAACTCCAGTGGATACAACTTGTAAAACCAATTTCTCACTGTGGATATCTCAACTCCTTTTCAAACACTGTATCATTTTGAGGTAGCATTAAGAACAGAGATGAACTCTCAGTCAATATAAGCCTAGGACATATCTGTCATCTTACCAAGACTGAAGTAGAGAAGACAACATATTCACTCTCATTTTAAAATCTGTGGTCCTTTTTCAGTAGGAACAATAAATAAATTTCCATGTATGCTGAGTTGTTTTCCTTGAAATGCTTGTGTTTTGTTATTAATATATTATGTCCTTCATTTTACAGGTTCTTCAAAAAAACAGAAATATTTTCACATTGAGATCAAATAGAGACACAGAAGAAAGGAATTAAACCACCGCTGAAGCTGTGGGTCTTAGTTTAAGCTTTGGAAAAATTGCTTAGCTTCTCTGTGATTTATATTTCTTATTCCATTAGAGAAATTCAACTATATGTTCTCTCAGGTCCTTTGCCCCTGCCTCAAATATTTGATGAGATTGGAAGGAATTCAGGAGTTGGTCTTTGAAAATTTGCATCACACATTCTCTCCAGTAACTATAAACCTTAGACAAATTGACTTTTGAAGTCTCTTTCATAGCTAGTGATAATTTAGGCCTTTCTTATTCAGGAAAAACAAGCATATATCATTACTATTCTTCACATTCACCATGTGGCAGAGGATGGTTCAAGACTTGCAGTCACTGGGGATAGTGGTACATTGTAGGGAACTGCAGAAGCTGGAAAATCAGTCAAAGGTACATAGGCAGGACTAGGCCTCAGTGCCTAAAGCAAACAAGCTACCTCAGTCCTGGGATAAGCATGCTGACTAGTAATGCTGGCTACTAGTCACTAGGCAACCTTGTGTCAAGTGTTACTAACTTTTCAAGAGGTATAAATAAATGTAGATTTCATTGTGCTGGTGCATGTGTCTTGCCCATCAGGCAGACCAGTGACCACCTAACCCAGCTTTTATCTTCTTGTCTATCCTTCTCATTCCTGACACCGTGTCTCCCCAGGTAGAACCATTCACAGTAAGACTAATGGATCCCTACAGTACATGGCTCAATTGTCCAAACGAAGCTGTCATACTGAAATAACCATATTCTTCATTTCAAGTGGGTTAGACTGTGGTTGCCTGTCCACTATCAGACTTTTCTAGAGTGTCCAGGGCTATGTAGCAGCATGGAACCCCGGGTTCCTGCAAAGATGAAATAGCTAAGGGGCTGCACCCAGAAAATCAAGCCCAGTTGCAAGGAGGATGCGGATTTTAAGCTACCTTTAGTAAGAAAACTGGTCATCCTATGATAACCTCCTTTTTGAGCGAGCCCTGAGAGGAGAGATCAATGTGGAAGAATTGTAAGGAGGAAAGAAACAGAATAAGGCCGGCATGCTTGGCTTTAAGTCTGGGGATACAGAACTGCCTCCGACTCTTCTCTTTCTTTATATTGAAGTAGAGAACAACATTGTTTAATATAGTTTCTCAAGTGTTCTGAAGCCACTAACATTTGTGGGCAGAGCTTTAAGCAAGAACAGAGTGCCATTACTGAGGTTTACTGCTTTTATGTAGATATATGCTACTTCGATCAAAATTGCCAGAAAGCTCAGCGATGCTTATATCTTAATCTGCTCATGTATCTTAACTTAGTGCTTTAGTACACAGTAACTATCTGTGATAAGGAGTTCTTTGGGGACCCCTGAAAATCCTATACTGACTAGAATTTAGATTCTACAGGATGTGTTTAGAATGTGGGGTCGGACTTCCCCATAACTAACTACGATTTTATGTCAAAGGCTTTATTTTATTTTAACATTATCTTGAATTTTGTCTATTTTGGCTTTTACTTCAACCAGTGGAAAGGAAGAAAAGTCAGAAATTTATATGCCTGACAGACTGAGAAGCTCTGCTGGTGAAGGAAGTGTTATACAGTGGTATTTCGTAATACTAAAAAGTGTTTTCTTTTACACAACACTCAGAGGACAACCAGAAACATATGAATCATGCAAGTCTGATGTTAAGTGAATGCAAAATTGGCAAAAGTTAAACATAGAAGTTAATATTAATGGCTTAATGTCAAAGTCAGACTTTTTTTCCTGATAAGGTACTGTAGCAGTATAATATTTTTAAATAGTCTCATTAATATCACATCATAATAATATCCAGCAGTTTAGAAGATAGACAAGGGACCATATTAATAAAAATGTGAATATGGTACAATGCTGGAGGGATCACAGATGCAGAAAAAATTGAATTAAAATTCATAAAATCATAACAAACTAGAGCAAAAGATGAAGTCAGTAAAATAAGTTTAATAACGATAGATGCAGAACAGCTTTCAGAAGACAGTAATGATCCAGTATACAGATTAAGTAGAGAAAAGGGGTTAGGAAGTAACATAACAACCAAAATATGATCTTCTGCTATCACAATGCACAGGGTCCCCAGGGCCTGCATGAGCTCTTTATCTGTGTGTAGCCTGTGATGTCACACATATCCTCTCAGTTCAGACTTGGACTCAGTTCAGATTTTCCCAGTGGGAGAAAAAAGCTTCGGAAACAAGGTGGTATTGGAGGTGCAGATGAACACCTACTATTAGAGTGTGATTTGTTGGGGGAAAGAAGGCAAAAATCGGGTGCCCGTAAACTCACAGTTAGGAGTGCAATGGAGAGCAAAAACGCTGAAACAACGCCTGTGATTTGAAGGAAGATGAGTGTATGTCAACAAGCACAGATCATGCCTAAGATACCAGGCTCCACAGGCCCAGGAAAGGAGTTTTTGATGGAGTCTGAAAAGGGGAGCTACAGAGTAGAGCACTTGGCTATCTTTGATTGGTTTTTACATTACACATCGTAATGACTAGCCATTTCTAAGAAACAAAAGTAACAGGACCTCTGACCAGAACTGTTGCCTGGGCAACTAACTAAAAACTAAAATATACTGGTTGAGGGGCATTTTCTGCTGAATGGATCCCCTCTTTTAGCTTGTTTGCCAACTCTTTGCTAGGCACATTACATGTGATCTCCAAGGACAGGGCCCAGTAAGAAGCAGTAACCTTAGGGCTGTCGGTAGCCCTAGGATAGGCCCTTGACAAGATTAGAAAGCTGCTTTTGGAGGACATGTGTTTTAATTATTCTGGCAAGGGTGCCGGTGTGATTGTGGAACATTTCCAATGCACTGCTCAAATCTTGGTCAATTGCAGAGTAAGGGGATGGGCCCTATTGGTGGTTTTCTACTTTAAATGACAGCAAGGACTGGACAGCCAGAAAAGGAATAAAAATCAAGAGGAATCATGTATTGGGGTGTTATGGTTTATGTCTAGCTGTCCTCCAAAAGCCTCATGTAGTCATGGGGCAGGGACTTCTAGAGATTAAGACTTGAGTCACTGGGATTATGTGTTTTAGTACTGATCTAGAGTTTGAGACTTGATCCATGATCCCTGGGATTATGTGTTTTAAGTACTTCTGGGATTATGGGTGTAGCCTAAAGTGGTTAGGCTGAGGTGGAGAGCCTGAATGTAATATAAAGAGAGACAGAGAGACAGGCTGGAGCTGTTGCTCTCTGCTCCCCTGGTGGATCCGTTTCCTCTGTCGCCATTGTTGCTGTTCCGCTGCCATAAACTGGATGCCCTCTGCCCTGTTCCACTCAGCCTTGAAGCCAGCCGAGTATGGACTGAAACTTCCAGTACCTGTGAGATAAATAAACCTTTCCCACCTTCATTTTGAGTGTCGGGTATTTGTCCCAGCAACGAGTACAAAGTAACTAAGACATGGGGTATGGGGCAACCCTGAGATTAGTGTCCTCGAGATTCAGCTGGGCACTGACCGGTCGGTGTCTGGAGTGACCACAGCAGGGCTTTGAGTGCATCGTCTTTTCAGAGTGAGCTTCAGAGGAATGTCTGGTTCAGGACAATTTTTCAGCAGTCATCTGGTTGGGCTCTTTTGACTCTGGAATGGTGGATCTAAAGCTGGATTTTGGAAACGTATGGAGGTAATAAATATGTGCCTTGGGTATATGTGTACGCAGGGGTGTTTACAGGTATAGCTGGTCTTTTAGATAAACTTTTATAGAGGTGGTTATAAGCAGTCCCTATAGGGTTTTGATTTATTTTTTAACCTTTTTAGAGCTGTGTGGTCTGTATGTTATATGCAGTTTCTATTTAACCTTTAATAGCTCTGCCAGTTTTGAGTTTTCTTTGCTGCAATTTTAGACCCATTATCACTGACAAATAATCAAGTGTAGGCCATATCTAGAGATGAGTTCTCATAGAAGGACCTTACAAGGTTCTGTTGCTCTCTCAGCTCAGGTAGAGAATGCCCGAGGCCAGCCTGAATAGGTGCATAGTGAAGTCCATCTGTATGTCCACTGGAGGTTGGGGCCAGTGACATAGACACTGAAGTATAAGCTGTCTGCTGCAAGGATACAGGTGTCAGTGCTACAGCTTGAGCTCTCAGAGAGTATGGTGGAGGCAAGTCTGGATCTTATTAAGATGTGTCTTCCAGGGTACCGCCATCCTGATAGTTTAGTAGATTAAAACACCTGCTTTGGTAGAATGTGACAGCTGGGGTTCGATACCAGCATGTTATGGCAGCCCCGCCCATGGGACATGCTGAGGCAGTGATTCAGACTGGGCATGGTGGTGTGTGCCTGTAATCACAGCACTTTGGTAGGCTGAAAACAGGAGAATCACATATTGTGTCCGCTGTTTAAATGAAAAAAAAAATAAAATAAAATAAAGGATCTTCTAGGAGTAATCTTCTAGGTAAAGTTTTTCTTGCTACAGTTGATGTTTCAGTCAATTAGATCCTCAGAGGGAGCATTAGATCTCTGGAACAGATTATTTTGAGCACAGGCTTGGCATCATTAGTGACAGGTTCCCAAAGAGCAGCAGGAAGCAGTGGTCTGTGCAGACTATCCCTGCAGGAGAGCTTTGTCCCACATGACTTAATTCAAGGTGACCACAGCACATGTAGCTGGTTGTAGTCCATTCCTAACAGAGCTACTTCCACTCATAATCGGGGTGTTCTCAGCATCTGTTAGGGGGGTTCATCTTTAAGTCCATTTGGCTCAAGAACAATTCATCAGTCAGTGCCAGGTAGCCGTAGTCTGCTGGGCTCAGGTGGCGGGCAGGTCTGTGATAGGAGTGAGTGGTGTACTGTTATTCAGGAGGTCCGGTACAGCATGTGGCACCTGGGAAGTTAGGTCTTGGCCTGGGGTAAGGTTGTCAGCGTTCTTGATCAGAAGGACACTGACTATTCTAGTACAAAGGGGGAGGCAGCACTTAGCGACTGGATCCAAATACTCCAACAGGTAGACAGCTGGAAGCTCCCAGGAGCTGAAGTGTGGAAAATCATTGTTTTTGTGAACTGAAGAATCCAGATGTTATAGACGTCAGAAATTTGTAGGTTTTTCTTATAGCCGGCTTCTCCCTGATTGAAACAGAGCTTTTCATCTTTCCCTGGGAGTTTGGGTGTCATTAATCAGAAGTGAAGTGATATTTTATGCTGGGAAACTAGCAAGGTTGTCTGGGAGAACTTCTGCAGAGAAAACAAGTTGCCCCACTGATGGTAACTTTTTGACAGAAGGAGCTTTTGAAGGCAGAGTTTCAATCCATGGTCTCTCAGGAAATTTATAGGTTTGACCCTGACTTTTTGTGATGACTGGGCTTTGGGTGTTCAATATGATAGAACTTTGTTTGTCCTATCCATCCTGGCCTAACAAGATGAGAAGTTCAGGTTGAAGTTATCATCACCTTTGTTTAAAGGCTAGGTCAATCCATTCTTCAGAGCTAACTGTCTAATTTTTCTTCAGTCCAAATACAAATAATTCTGTGTTAGTCTCAGAAAGAAGTCATCTTGGATGGGCATTAGGTGACACTCTCTGACCAGGATAAATGTGCAAGCAGAAGGCTCTAGAAGGAGGGCCTCTGTGGCCAGATGCAGGCAATGGCTAGCTGAACCAGTTTGATGGGCTGGAGGAAAACAAGTCGGGACTAGAGGAAAGCTACAGGTGTTGGCATAGCTGTGGAAGCCCATGAGGGAGCTAAGGCAAAATTCTCAGGAAGAAAGGGACAGTTTTTTATTTTTTAATTTTTTTATTCATTTTAATGAGAAGATGAAATAGCAATGAAACAGTTTTAAAGCAGATTAGTAAGACAGTTACAATAATTAATACATTGCACATTATTATCCTCATAGTAATTATTCAGAGGACAAGATACAGACATGATACCTTATCTAAACAATATTAGTGCAAACCTTTCTCCTCAGTGAACTAAGAGAGAGAAACTGTATATCTGTTTTATCTTGTCTACACACACACACACACACACACACACACACACATACCCGCGCATACCCACATTCTTTCCACAACAAAACGGTCCTTTCTTTATATTTTTGCAAAGATAGTAGCATGTGACACAAGGTTGCCTAGTGACTAATAGCTGACCTTAACCAGACAGGAGGTTTGTCTCAGGACTAAGGTAGCTTGTTTGCTTTAGGCTCTGAGGCCTAGTCCCACCAACACACATTTAATCAATTTCTTAGCTTCCATGGCTCCCAACATATAGCCGTTTTATTGTTTTGTGTTGTCAGAGATGGGTGACGCATTGCAGTGAGAGAAGCTGTATTTGGCGAAAGTCTTTAAAGGACCTTTCCTAAAAGTGAAAAAATAAAAAAATCTTTGAGTCGTTGGGCTTCATTTTTAACTCTATAATCTCTGGAAAACCCTTTTCTTTCAGTCAGTGACTGTGACTTTTGACTAATTAATTCTCATCTCTGATGCCCAACATATATGTTGTGCACTCTTGAATGACGGTGCCACAGACAAAGGGTGGGCACCCCTCAGAGAGAGGCCATTCAGATGTCTGCCTGGCCGTGGCCTTCACAGGGATTTAGGTGTGACTTAGCCAAGAAGGGTGATAGCCTCTTTGATGCCATATGCCAGCTACCGTGGGACAACAGATGAGAGCCCAATCAGCCACAGTGACCAGTGTTTCCCAGTCTTGGTGGACAGATTCAACAGCTGATAGCTTATGCGGTCCATTCCACTCACTGACATGTCCATTCAATAGGAACTCACAGATTAAACATTCCAGACTTCTTCCCTCAAGGGTGACCCTGACTAACAAACAGGAGTTGATCAGATTCTCCTTCTGTATGAGTTGAGCTAGCCAGCCAGACAAGCTAACTGGGGCACCCACAGGGTTCTTACCAGAATCAGGCAAGCAGGGGGTAGGTTCAGGGCCAGGCATCCCCCACACACCCTGCAGTGCATTGCTACCTGCAGATCTGAATCCTGGAACCAGGTTTAGGCTCTAGTGGCAGCAGAATGGAGGCCAGTCATTGCCCTGGGTGTGGCAGGGGCCTATCTCAAGGACCACCACATGTCTACATTCAAGAAATGGCCTTTCTGGAAGGCTGCGCCTGTGCTCCAGAATGGAGGGATGGCTGATACCGACTTCATCCACTGCCCGACTGAGAACGAGCCTGATTTGGCGTAGTGTTTCTTCTGTTTCAAGGAGTTGGAAGGTTGGGAGCCCAATGATAACCCCATAGAGAAGCATAAAAAGCATTCTTCTGACTGTGCATTCCCTGCCATCAAGAAGCAGCTTGAAGAATTAACTCTCAGAGAATTTTTGAAACTGGACAAAGAAAGAACCCCAGGAACAAAATTGCAAAGGAAACCAACAGCAAGCGAGAAAAAATTTGAAGAAACTGCCTCAAAAGTCCACTGTGCTGTGGAGCAGCTGGTTGCCATGGAGTGAGCCCCTTGCTGTGGTCACTGGTACTGGAGTGGCATGTTGTGTCGAAGGCATGACCGCCAGTATGTCCAGCGTTTCTCTCCCTTGGGAAAGGAGAACACAAAAGCTTTGAAATTGCATATTTAAGCTGGTTTTCATTTTCCCTTGTAAGTAGCACCACCAGCTCTTCTGCCTCAGTGGCTGGTGCTGCTGCGCATCATAGTGGCTGCGTCTTTTTCTTCAGTAGCTTTTGCTCTGCTAGATCCTATACTGACTATCAGGTAAGGAGTGGGGGAGGGGGAGGGCGGTATGCCCAAGACCTGGTGGGGGTAGAGGCTAAATGCCCACAGAAGGGGTTTCTGCTTCTGGACTTGATGTTCCTAGCACTCTGTAAATGCCCTGGTGCATGTGGAGCTGCCAGGAACTTACCCGCTTTCTCGTGTGCTTCCTGACAGAGGGCAATGGGATAAATGAATTTAAACAATGGACTAAAAGACCTTTCTTTTTGGGATAAGTGTCTATATTGTTTATAGTCTTAGAAAACCATCAATTTAGTGACATTTGAAAAACAAAAATAAAAAAGACTCAGGCGAGCAAGCAGACCGGCAGGGAGGCAGGCAGACAGATGGACAGACTGGATCCTTCTTCCTGTGGAGTCTGAGGTAAGCCACACAAACAGGGAGCCAGGAATCCTCCTCCAGTCCTCTAAGGGAACTCAAGAAATCTAGAGGGCACACATTCACTTTGGGACTTGGAGAGGTCCTTGCTCCATCTATAGGGGCCAGAACCAAGGACCAAAGAAGTCAGCACGGTTGGCCTTCCCAGCCAATGCACCAGATTCTAGAGCAAGTGGAAACACAGAACCAACACTCAGGATTCGCAAGCACGTCTAGTTTATGTTGAAGGGCACTGACTTGGATTGTTTCCAAAATATGAGTCCCCAAAGGCCCAGCGAGGGAGGCTTTCATGGGGTTTGGTACAAAAGTAGAATATTTAGTTGTCTTTGATTGGGTTTTACAGTATGCCTCCTAGTGACCAGCTGTTTCTAAGAATCAAAAGTTATAGGAACTGTAATCAGAACTGTTACCTAGGCAACAAACAAACTGAGCTATGAGGACTAAGAAGGGCATTTTCTGCCACAGAGGCATCCCTAGTGGATGAGGTGAGTTCAGTGCAGCCTGTCTGTTATATTTACAAATGATGTTGTCATACTGGCAATCTCAATTACTTTTTCTTGTTTCTGGGACAAAATAGCTAACACCCAAAATTAAGGAAGGAAAGGTTTATTTAGCTCGTAGTGTGTGGAGTTTTCAGTCCATACTTTGTTGGCCCCAAGGCAGAGTGGTGCATGGGAGAGGGCAGCTAGCTGTTCATGGTGGTGGGAGACAGCGAAGAGCAAAGGGAGAAGCACTGGGTGGAGAAGCACTGGGCGCAGCAGCAGAGAGGCAGAGAGAGCAAGCCTCTCGCCCTTCCTTGTACTTCATCCAGGCTATATGACCCAGGGCGTAGCACTCACACCCACGATCCCATCCCAGCATTAAATCATGAACTAATCACAACTCCTAGAAGTGCACTCCATGACTGAATGAAGTTTTGGGGAGACGATCAGACACAGACCAGTAACACTGGCCTTACACAGTTTCTCAGTCTATATTCTACTGCTATAGCAGAATACCTGAGATTCTGTAATTAATAAAGGATAGAGATTTATTTCTTAATAGTTCTAGAGTCTGGCAAGCTTCGTAGATATCAAGAGGCCCACAGTGCATCTGGAGGGCCTGTCAAGTTGTGTCATGAAAAGGTAAAAAGGCAAGAAACCATATGAGAGCAGCAGGTCCAACCTACATTTTTAAGCCCTAACGACCTAAATACCCCTTATTCAGCCCTACCTCACAACAACATGGCACTGAGGATTTCAGTTTCCAGTGCAAGTTTTTGTGGAGTTGTATTCAAATCTTAGCATGTGCCTTGGGTCCGCAGTAATATAGGAAACTCATATGCCATTAGTAGCCTGACCTCATAAATAGGGACTTTCCAGAGAAATTGCTTGTACAGCTTTGTCCATCAGCAATCAATAGAAGAGAAATTCTTGACTGACCCTTGTTTTATTTTAGTTCCCTGTTTATTTATCTCAGCGATTCCCTAATCCTGTCTACCCCTGATTCACTGGTGAGCTGTTTATTAAATACCAATTCCTTTGCCACCAACTCAAACCTTCCGGGTCTTGGAGGAGGCCCAGGCATTCTCTTTAAATCTTCCCAGGTGGTTCAGATGCACCTCGGTTGAGGCACTGATTGAACTGGTGTTCTTGACTTTCATTTGGAATTCTTAAAAATGTAATTTGTGAGGCTGCTAAATCATCAAATTTGTCTTTTTCATAAATTGAGTGGATTTTTAAAAAATCTTTCTTCTGCTTTATGGGACATTTATGAAAATAATTAAATAAGTTGTTTGGATGAATAGAAATATCAATATGGGCACTATCTATTAATTTTCTGATTGATGAGCATAAGCAGTGGTGATAAATAGTTGAAATATGGAGCGGAATTTATCACTCCCATCTCCTTTAATGACTGTTGACTTCAATCATTTCACTCAGCACGAAATAGACCTCAGAATTTACTGCTCGCATCCTGAGTGCTGAGATGCTGAATACTCCAGGGTCTTAGGGAACTGTAATAAATATAAAATATTTTTCCTAGCTTGACTTCTTACAGCTAGTTTCACTTAAAGGCACTTACAAAATTGCAACCAAATATTGGCTTTGAAATACCAAGAACTGATGGTGGGGGTGAAACCTGTGACAGCAACACATAAAAGTTAGGACAAGTCACTTTACTTAACATGTAACTTGATTTCTTTTTTCCACAAAATGAGGGTAATAGCAATTGATAACCCTCTATGTCAGAAGTTGAATTTCCTGGGCAGTGGCTATAAACTTACCTGCACTAAGCAGAGCTGAGAGCCCTTGGCATAATGGCAGGTTCTGTGGGTTGCACACTGTAAGTGAGGGAGAATGCAACTGCGATGAGGCTCATTGTTATTAAACATCAACCATGCTCCATAAAACATGGACTTATAATGTCTAATTTGCTGAGATATTTTAATGAAAAATCTAGTTTTAGACATTGAAGGGTTTGTAGGATGAGAATAAAGTCTGTAAGGAAACATGCCTTATTCTAAAGTTTCTTTTTTTTTTTTTTTTTTGGTCTTTTTTGAGACAGGGTCTCACTGTGCAGTTCAGGCTGGCCTTGAGCTCACTTTTGTAGCCCCGGCTGGTCTCGAACTCGCACCAATTCTCCTGCCTCAGCCTCCCGAGTGCTGGGATTACAGGCGTGCACCACCACGCCCGGCTATTCTAAAGTTTCTATACATCAGTGTCTATAAGGATCACCGTCACTTGGCTGGAGCCCATGTACTGGGCATGAGCCATCCTGAGTCCTTAGAGACGCTCATTTAGGATGAAAATCCTTCACCACATTATTTCTTGGGATGAATTGTATTTTCCTTCCTAGGGAGAGGAGCCAAACTGAACCAAAATGCTTTACTATTGTTAAGAAATGTGTTAAGAAGGATACAAAGAAAATTGGGCAAGTGGATTTACAGGAATAAATGCAGACTCAGAAGCTTCCTTTAACCATTCTCTACTACAGTTAGGGGGAGGAGGTGGATCATAATTAATAAATAATGCATAAGTAAATTATGTTAAGCGTATTGGAAAAATAAAGTAGACCAATGGACATCAAATATGTGTTTCTGTCTATGTAAGGTGAATCAAATCTAGGTAGAATACTAATCAGTTTGAGCTTCAACGAGAAGATGTAATTCGAGAAAATATTTGTAGCAGATGAAGGAGTCACTCACATAAACATCTAGGAGTAAAACTGTCCTGGCAGAGGAGAAAGTCCAAAAAGCAGTCCTCAGAAGGAGCATGACCAGAACAAACAAGGAATACCAAGGAGACCAGAGGGATTAGAAGAGTCCGTCAAGGAGAAGGTAATAAGAAATGATGTCAGGACAGTGGCAGGGACTAGATACATAGACCTGTGCCAGCCATTGAAGAGTTCTGCTTTGATTCTGCATGAGAATGGGCCATTAGAGAGAGCTGAGCAGACGCAGAACATCTGACTTCAGTTTTAAACGAATCGCTTCAGTACCTCTAATGAGAACAGACTGTCATAGAGAAAAGTGTGCAGAGCAGTGAGGAGGTTGTGGGAAGCAAGAGATGATGGTAGTGGCAGGCAGATGGACAGAAAGGATTGGAATCTAGTTAGTTTTTAAATCCAGAACCAGCAGGGCTGCCTGGATGGGAAGTACAAGGTAAAGAGAAAAAGAAAGCTGCGGTGTTAAGGTAAATACGAATTTATTAAGCACTTGAAAGGAAGGGGTTATCCTTACCAGGACAGGAAAAGGCCTCAGGTAGAGCCAGTAAAGAATAGGAAAGGTACAGAATACAGTGGGAATTGTGTTGAGTTTGAGGTGTGGGCTGTCTGTTGGGATGGAGACAGCAACAGCCACGTCATTCTGGAGTTTAGGAGAAAGGTCAAGGCTGTGTATACGCCATTTTGAAGTTTTTTGGCCCGGAGATTAGGACTAACAGACAAAATACTAGACCCTAAAGAAATGTGGCTAGCAGGTAAACAACAGCTCATGTTTTAGTATAAGTATGGTCCAGGTATTTTGTAGGTCATACAAGTAATTTTCTAGCATAACTATTATCATATTTATTAGTATTTAATACCAAGAATTAGCCATTATTATAATTAATATTACTTGGATTATTTCACACACTTTTATAAGAAAAATTACTTGTTGTTTATCTAAAATTCAAATTTCACTGATGATTTTGTATTTGTAATTGCCAAATCAGTGAACATAGACAATTAGAGCAGTTGAGTGGATAAAATTACCAAGGAAGTGAATAGGAAGGATCTCAGTTTCTCCTCCTGTGTGGCTATGTCTTTTGAGGTCAGAAAGAAAAGAAAAACTAAGAAAGAACTCATATGGGGCAACCAGGAAGCAAGAGAAAGCTCCCCCAAAATGTGATGTCCTGGAACACAAGAAAGAGTGAACTAGAAGGAAGGGAGTGATCGAGTTTGTTGAGATCACTGAAGGTCCAGGAATAGGAAGTGTGAGAAACGATGGTTGGCGCTCACAACATGCAGATCGTTAGAAACCCAGCAAGCGCAGCTCCCCTGAATGTGTGGGCGGGGCCTAAGAAGTATGGCTTGAAGGCAGAATGAAAGACAAGATTTAGAGACAGTAGACACAGAACGAGGCTTTGAGTTCTTGCTACAGAATAAGATAAAGAGGCGCGGCATAGAGCAAGAAGAGAGGAGATCAAGAACTTGTCTAGAAGATGCAGAGAGGGCTTTTTTATTGGAAAAATAAA
>PVJA010009992.1:40533-59027 GCA_004027025.1 Myocastor coypus
TTTTTTTTTTTTTTTTTTTTTTTTTTTTTTTTTTTTTTTTTTTTTTTTTTTTGGTAGTACCAGGGATCACACTCAGAACCCTGCACTGGCCAGGCATGCACTTATTCCACCGAGCTATCTCCGTGGCCCTCGACCTGCCTAAATTTTTAAAAGACACAATATAATATGCTTAACTATTGACACAACATTGTACGGCAGATCTCTAGAATTTACTCTTCATGTGTAAGTGAAATTTGTACACTCTGATCAGCAACTCCCTACTTCCCCCTCCCCCGACCCTGCCAAGACTACTCTCTGCTTGTGTGAGTTTGGCTATGTTAAGTACATCATGTGAGTGCAATCATACAGTACTCCTCCCTCCGTGTTGGGCTTCTTTCCATTAGTGTGATGTCTTCAGAGGTCATCCCTATTGGGTCAAATGCCAAGATTCTCTCATTTTTTTAAAGAAGAAAAATATTCCCTTGTATAAATATTCCTCCAATGAAAGTGTTTCTCAACTTCCTATGTATGTGTCTGGCGAACTTCAATAACATATATTGCTGGATCTCAGCCCCAAAGTTTATGATTTAGTGGGTCTTACCTGGACGTATAAGAATTGGTATCTCAAACAAGCTCCAGGAGATAGGTGATAATGTCACTTAAAGACCACATTGTGAGAACCATCTAGACTCTGCCCTGCACAAAACTGGAACCCAGAACACCTGCTATTACCAGTAACACCGGACAGGAGAAATGTACAACTACCATGTCAGGAATTTCTTCATTCTGGAATCTATATCAATATTTGTCCCTAATCTTGAACTGGTACTTATATTATCCTGAGAGAAAATTAAATTAATTTAAGAGACTTGCTTAAAAATACTAAAATTACAAAAATTAATAGTAGCATCATATTAAAACAAGAAAGTCCTCTAGCACTGGCCAGATAGCTCAGCGGATTAAGGTGCCTGCTTAGGCAGACACAGGGAGTGGGGTTTGATCCCTGGCATGCCATGCTGGCCCCACTGTGATTGAGAAATGTCATGGTGGTGCCCATCTGTAATCCCAGCACTTGGGAGGTTCAAAACAGGAGGATCACTACAAGTCCAATCTGTGTAGTGATACCCTGTAGACTTTGTACCAAATACATTTTTTTTTTTTTGATGTAAGAAAACCATGAAAATCATTTCCATTCAAATCAGTAATGGACATATCTTTGCTGTTACCCATATTATTCAACAATGATTATTTGTAATGTTCAGCTGATTAAACAGCCAATAATTGGTATGTGTATTATACAAACAAAGATAAAACTACATATTTGGATATGACTATGAAGCAAAAAACTACTAACATTTTAACAAAATAAATCAGACTACAGTTTTAAAAGTTGCATAAAGTATCTCAAGTCACCATATGAATACAAAGATCACAAGCTTTTCTCAATACATGCAATAACCAGATATAAAATTATAGATGGAAATTCACTTTTTAACTAATGTGTAAGTACAATATGTGTTATTTAAGAATATATACATGTAGTAAAAGTTTAAGGCATGGAAATCACATATGCGGGCTTAGTAACAGCTAGTAGTTACAGCTCTGAAAGGGAGTAAAGTCACAGGACTCTCGTAACATTCTTAATTCTTTACATGTTAAGTAACAGCATCTTAAAGATATAAAATTGTTAAAAATCTAATGATCATGGAAGGAGGGTATGTGTTGCCTTGAATAATGTTTTCTATATGTTTGAAATAAGCTATCTCTTTTTTTTTTTTAATTTTATTTATTTTTATTCTTGTTTCAGAACCTTTGTTTGTTTATTCACTCATTTTTATGGCCGGCTCAGCCTGCCCTCAGGGCAGGGCTGGCGCAGCATGTGGCGCCGGGATCGAACCTCAGTCCCTGAAGCCGCCCAAGCTTCCCCAAGCAGGCGCTTTAGACCACTGAGCCATCCCGCCGAGCCCCAAAATAAGCTATCATTTTAAATGTAAGGTATTGCCTTAGTTGATTTCTTTATGCTAGCCCTTCTTTCTGGGGTGAAATGGAATCTAAGTGTTTTAATTTGCATTTCACGGATGGCTAGCTATGTGGAACATTTCTTTATGTATTTATAAGCTTCTAGTATTTCTTTCTCTGAGAAGTATATGTGTTCATCTCGGATGCCCATTTCTGGATTGAGTCCCTTAACCTTCCAGCAGAGAAGTTTAACCACTAGCCATAAAAAGTAAAGCCAATTTAGTATGCTGAGCTTCAAAAGGTTCAAGTCAACAGCTTTTGGCAATGCCAGTACTGCCGATAGCCCAGTACTATTGTGGAATATTGGACTATGCATACAACTACTTTCTCTTAGCTCAGTGAGAAGAAATATTTGTACCAATAGTGTTTAGAAAAGTTATCATATCTGCATCTTGCACTCTGAGCAGCTACTATGAAGATAACAATATGCATTGTATTAATTATTGTACTTATACTACTAACATGTTTTGAAACTCTCTCATTGTTATTATTAAAAGTAATACAAAGTTAAATTGAAAAATAAAATATTGCCTAGAAATGATGATAAAATCACCAAAAAAACTAGGATTTTTAGTGATAAAGCATATGAACCATATGGAAGAAAGGAAATGCTTTCTGAAGAAAAAAATGTCAATGATAATTTTTACAAAAAGTAAAATCATCACGATGAAATTTCTATTACAATCACGTCGTTAGGTCTTAACTCATTTAGGCTGCTATAATAAAATACCACATATACTCTGGTTAGCTTCAAAACACCAGAAATTTACCTCTTACAGTTCTGAGGGCTGGTGAGCCCACCACCAAGAACCCAGCTCTGGCCCATCTCCTGGCTTAGGCTAATAGATAGCACCTTCTTGCTATTGCATCAGGTGGTGGAAGGAAAAAAAAACAAGACCCCTCAGGCATCTTTCCCAAGGGCAAAGTCCCATGCTTGCGGGCTTTGTGTTACTGTTTAATCACATCTCAAAGGCCCCACCTCTTATCACCCTCACCTGTGGGTCAGGATTTCAACATAAGAATAGAGGTCATAGACTAACATTTAGACAATAACAAATTACTTTAGAAGCTGGATGCAATATATATCAACTGCAGGTGAAAAGAAGAATGAATATATAAGAGTGGGGGAGAAACTTAAAAACAAAGATGAGAAAGAGGAAGATTGACATATTGCAATATGTCAACTTTCAAAAAAAAAAGAAAGGGGAAAAGAAAAAAAAAGGTAATGTTGATTTAAAAGGGTTAATGTTTAATTGTTTGATCAATCTTATATACCTATATGTATTAATCTAAACTGATCTGATGATGAAAATATGTAATATAACCATTGTTAAATTTAAACAATAAAAATATTAAATTAAAAAAAGAGGAAGATTGACTTCATAAATATTAGCCTATATTATAAAGTCACCGTAATAAAAAAGAGGAATGGAAAAATCTATAATGGGTCAGAAATTGACCTCAAAAGAAATATAAATATATGTTAAAATTTAAAATATGGAAAAGGTGCTATTTCAATTCAATAAAAAAAGGGTGATCCTTTTTTCAATAGCACTCTAGTTTAGCCATCAACATGGAAGAAAACAAAGTTAATCCTCCAAATTGCACATTCCACAAAAATAAAATCCTGATAGAATGGAGATTGAAGTGTAAGAAATAAAGAATATGCAATGCACTGGAGAAAACCAGCTATATGATTTTTAGTATTTTGAAAATATGCTTGATGTCATCAGTACTCGGAAATGAGGAAACTACATCAGCTGTGGTTTCACCAATAATTTATAGTTTCAAAGAGAACGAGCCACAGATTCTGAAATAGAGGGATGGAAACCACCAATATCTTCTTCTGGTTTGTTTTATTTCTTATTGAACAAAATGTACACTTCACAGAGGAACACCCATGTTCATGTGTCTATAGGAGCAGAACGGAAGATGTGGACCAAGATGTCAAGGTGACAGCATTGTCTATTTATAGGGCGAGACCAGAGGAACTGGAAGAATGCTACTGATGATGTCTTGTGCATCTTGGGATATGTTCCACTTTTCTCATTTATAGTATTTGTTTTTATAATTAAAAATGATTTTTAGTATTTAGACATACTGGGAAAAGAAAACCAGGGCTCAATTGATTTGGCCCTCACAGGGATAATGACCATAATCCCAGAGTGGTGTTAAGGAAAGCTGAAACTGAATGAATGACTTATTTTCTGAGAACTTCACTATAGCCAGAGAGCCTGGGATCCAGGCAGGACAGAGGACACATAAGGCACAGACCATATTCTGTATTTGCATAGTCTGGTTGGGGATGATATTATAGTACTTGAAATTATTTAAGCCTTATAATGCAGACCTCTTGAAAGCTGTTAGGTTATGTTTTTACTTTTTCAATTAATGGAAATTGGAAATTTTTCTAAAGTGTTGTAGAGTCAAAAAGATTGGCCTATATATCTGAAAACAGGAATGGTAGCAATTAGCAAAACTTCTGAGATCTAAACGGGTGGATTAAAACTTATTTGCTGTGGATCTTCCTGAAATTTCTTAGGCAGATGCCCTAAGTATACATTCACGTTGCTATAAGAGAAACTGCCACACTTCTGCAAATGGAGTCTGGCCCCCAGCCTTAATAATGTATATGTTATGAGCATTAAAATGTGGAGAAACACCACTGCTTTGCTGCAATTTTAGTGACATGAGCTGAATTGTCATTGGAGGAGAGATCAGTTTTGCTGTGCGGATTCCTGCGGGGAAACTGGCTCTCCGAGGAAAAGAAACAGGAAAGGTCATTGTCAGTCTTCCCTCTGAGAAGCAGGGGCCAACTGAGAATTACAAATGCAAGAGAGAGGTTGTAGAAAGTACTGATGCAAGATACGGATGATGGTGCAGGAAGAGGAGGTGGAGGGGCCCTTCAGCTACGAGTGCCATTGACACAGATGCAAGGCAACAGGAGGGGGACGGAAAAATATGTCTCATTGTATTACATGTTACATATGACATGTTACACTTCTGTGAGAGTCCTAGCCATCTCAGAGGGAAGCCATAGGGCACGGACTGCTACCAGGAGTCCTGCCCTGGATGGCAATGGCCAGGCTGTGTCATTGCCGTGGTTAAGCATGTAGGGGAGCATAGTGAACATGAGCATCACATAGGATCTCCTAGACCCACAACCCTTTACCCTCCTTGAAACGGGGTCTGTCTTGAAGGGGCAGCGAGCAGCCCAGATCTGTGACCACTGCAGTTCACACGATTCATTCTTTCACATATGATCGCAGAGCTACTTCTCTCAAAGTTCCTGAGATCTTTGCTTTTTTTTCCCTTGATGATTTTTTTCATTCATTTTAAGGAAAAAAAAAAGATAAAATAACAATAAATCAGTTTCAAAACAGGTTAGTAGGACAATTATAATAATACATTACATGTTATTGTCCTTATAGTAATTATTCAGATTAATATATCTTCTCTAAACAATATTAGTACAAATCTTTCTTTTCAGTGGGATAAGAGAATGTAGCTGTATATCTATCCTATCTTGTCTATACATATATAATTTTTTCTTCTTCTTCTTCTTTTGCAAGAAAATGATCTTTTATTGACACATTTGCAAAGTTGGTAACATGCAAAACAAGGTTGTATAGCAACTAATAAGTGACCTTAACTACTCAGGGTGTTTATCTCAGGACTGAGGTAGTTTGTTTGGTTTAGCCTCTAAAGCCTAGTCCCACCTACACACATTTGATCAATTTCCTAGCTTTCATGGGTCCCAACATATACCTTTATTTTATTGTTTTGTTTTTGTCAGAGATTGGTATTCCACTGCAGTTAGAGAAGCTGTATTTGGAGAAGTCTTTAAAGGACCTTTTCATACTTGATACCAGTCTAAAGATTGTAGGTTCCTGAATTCAGGAAAATAACCCAATATAGTCCAATAGTCCATAATAGTAGTGAGTTATCAGCACAACTGGTTATTGTCAGAAGTTGTTGACTGGAGCCTTTACAGCTTAGCATATTAATATGACTTTATTTTTTATACCTTGTGGTTACCCTTATCTGCAGGATGGTTAAGACCAAGTTAAAACAAGGCCTATGTAACTAAAGCTATAAATTTTTCTGACAAGATCAGTCAAATATCTTCAGGATTTACCCTGGAACCATGTATACCACCTTGTAGATCTTTCGTCAGTGTCAGCGATCTGGATGAGTCATGGCCATTGTTTGACCAATTTGTTCTCTGTAAAAGCCTGAGACAAATTTTTCTTTCTAGGTGACTCTCCTTAGGTGCACTCTACATCATCGATCACTTTCCTTGTGTATGGTTTATGTCTAGTTGTCCCCCGAAAGCCTCATGTAGTCATTGGGTGGAGACTTCTAGAGTTTGAGATTTCATCCATGATCCCTGGGATTATGGGTTTTAGTACTGATGGGATTATGGGTCGAAGTACTTCTGGGATTATGGGTGTAGCCTAAGGCGGGGGCTAAGGCGGAGAGCCTGAATGTAATATAAACAGAGACGGAGAGACAGACTCGGGCTGTTGCTGCTGCTCTGCTTCTGTGTTTGGTTGGCTACCTCTGCCTCCATTTTGTTGCTGTTCCGCCGCCACGAACTGGATGCTCTCTGCTCTGCTCCACTCAGCCTTGAGCCAGCCAAATATGGACTGAAACCTCCACAAACTGAGCTAAATAAACTTTTCCTTCCTTCATTATGAGTGTCAGGTATTTGTCCCAGCAACTAGTAAAAAGTAACTAAGACACCTTGTGACCCCATAATCTCTTCGATCAGAAAATTTGGGACATCATCCAGTCACAGCAGAAGTTCTCCTATATCCTGAATCCTCACTGACCTGGAAGGACTAGGGTGCAAAATATTAGCTATCCTTCTAACCCATTTATCTCTCTAATTTTTGGTCTGCAAACTTTAGTTGTTAAATATCCAGAAGAGAAGCTTAATAATATTATCCTATAACAGAAAGTAATTAAGCTAAAGATTACTATCTATATATGTATCAAACACCTTAGATATAAGATGGAACTCTTATTTTCTGACAACCATGGATATTCTAAAATTTAAATCCATATAGAATGTTATAAAACAATTACATATTCACACAAAAATTTAGAAATCAAACCATACACAACATTGTAGTAGTACAATACTCTGACATTTTTTCTTGTCTCTGGTTTTCTTTCGTTACCTTTTCTATATAAACATTTACTTTAAAGAGAGTATAGAAATAATTGATATGATATTAGAAGCAGTACACATTTTGAAGACCAAAATGACAGGTACTTCAAGCATGGTTTTAGTATTACACATTGCTATCATCAATGTAGTTGCTTAGTTCACAGATATCAGTGTATAGAGTTAGTCAGGGTGAGACTTCTACCCTTTAATTGCTATTTTCAAAAACCATATGCAAATTCTTATGACCATTGACTTAACCATATTGTTTATATAAATGTATGGTATTGTCAGTGACCATATTTCCTAGCTTTTCTCCTTTCTCTCTCTTTGTTGTTTAATCCTTACATTTTCTCTTTCCATTTAACTGAGTTATACCTTTCATTTTTATTTCTTCTTTTGAGTTCTTACACTAGGAAGACAACGTAATATTCATTCATGCAGGTCTGGTTTATTTGATTTATGAGTATAGCTTCAAGTTACACCCACTTACCTATGAAGGCTTCCACTTTATTTTTCTTTATATCTGAGTAGTACTCCATTGTATAAAAACACCACATCTTTTTCATGCACTCATCAAGTGATGAATATTTTGGTTGTTTCCAAGATTTAACTGTCACAAATTGTGCTGCTATAAATATAGGCATACATCTATCACTACAATATGATGTTTTCAGTTCTCTTGGGAAAATTCCCAGAAGGGGCTTAGCTGGATTGAATGAGATTTCCAGTCCTAGTTTTTTTGAGAAGTCTTCACACTGATTTCCATAATGGTTGCAACATCCTACCCTACCACCAGCAGTGGAAAAGGGCTCCTTTCTCCCCGAAGCCTCTCCAACATTTGCTGTTGGTTGATTTCTTTATGATAGCCATTCTTCCTGGGGTGAGACATTATCTCAATGTTGTTTTTAATTTGTATCTCACAAATGGCTAATGATGTGGAGCATTTTTTCATGTATTTATTTGCCTCTTGAGAAGTGTGTGTTCATCTCAGGTGCCCAGTTTTGGGGTGAGTCTTTAAATTTTGGGGCCCTAATGTTTTTAGTAATTTTTTTTTTTACTTTTCAGACATGTTTGTTTGTTTATTTATTTGGTCTTTTTATTCCTTCTTTCATTTTTTTTTTTTCTTTTTGCAGGACCAGGGTCTGAGTTCATGACTTTACATTTGCCAGACAGGCACTTGTGCCACAGAGCTATCTCCCCAGCCTCCTTATTACCTTTTTTCTTGCTTTATTTCTTTTCATTTTTAAGCAAACATTTTCTTGAGAGTATAACAAAAATGGATATGGCATTAGAAGCAATGCATAAATAGAAGACTAGAATGATAGGTATTCCAAGCATGGTTTCAGTATTATACATTGCTATCCTCAGTGTATTGGCTTAGTTCACAGACATAAGTATATATAGTTAGTCAAGGTGCCAATTCTACCAATTACCTTCTATTTTCGAAAACCTGTTGGAGAGTTTCAGGGTCATTGTCTTAACCATCTTTTGTATATTAATGTGTGGTTTTGTCCCTATCATGTTTCCTAATTTTTCTCTTAGCTCTCTCTATTTTTTAGTTCTTTATAAATTCTAGATGAAAGACCTTTGTCTGAGAGCATATTAGTTAAGATTTTTTCCAAATTTGTGGGGTATTTTTTCACTCTATTAGTAATTTATTTTGATGTGCAAAAACTTCTCAATAATAAGAGGTCGTAGTTGTTAATTCTTTCAAGTATTTCCCATGTAGTTTGATTTTTGTTTATAAACTGTTTGCCTACTCCTTCAAGATTTCCACTTACTTTCTCTCCCAGGAGATTTAGGATTTCTGTTTTAATGCTTAGATCTTTAATCCATTTTCATTTTAGTTTGGTGCATGGTGATAGACCTGTGTCCAGTTTTAATTTTCGGCATGGAGAGAGCCAGGTTTTTTTCAGTACCATTTGTTAAAGAGGCTATCTTTCTTCCAGTGAACATGTTTGGCCCCTCGTTGAAGGTAAGATGGCTGAGTGTGTTTGTAGTTGGATCTACATCTTGTAATCTATTCCATTGATCCTCAGATTTTTTTTTTTTTTTTTTTTTTTTGCCAATACTTTGTTGATTTCATCACAGTAGCTTTGTAATATAATTTCAAGTCAGGGATTGTAATGCCTCCTGCCTTGCCTTTTTTGCCCAGGATTGCCTTTGCTATTCTAGTGTTTTCTGGTGGTTCCAAATAAATTTCAGGAATGACTTCTCTAGGTCTGTGAGGTATGTTGGTGATATTTTGATAGGAATCACTTCACATCTGTATAACAACTTGGGGAGTATGGTCATCTTCACTATTTTGGTTCTTCCTACCCAGGAGCTAGGAATATTTTTCCATTTTTTGAAATCTTCTATGATCTCTTTTTTTCACAGTACTGTAATTTTCATTGAATAGATCTTTTACTTCTTTAGTCAGATTAATTCCTAAGTATTTCATTTTCTGTGCTGCTATTGTAAAAGGTATTATTTCTCTAATTTCTCTCTCAATGTGATTTTTATCTGTGTATAGGAATGCTATTGACTTTTGGGCATTGATTTTATATTCTGCTATGCTACTGAATTCGTTTATTACCTCTAGTAGCTTCTTGGTGGGATTTTTTGGATCTTCCAAGTAGATTATCATGCCATCTTTAAATAATGATAGTTTAACTTCTTCTTTACCTATTATTATTCCCTTTATTTCTCTCTCTTCTCTAATGGCTCTAGCTGGTGATTCCAGAACTATATAGGATAGGAGTGGCAATAAAGGCCATTCTTGTCTTGTACCTGATCTGAGAGATTTCAGTTTTTCCCCATTTAGAATTATGTTAGCAGTTGGATTGTCATAGTGGTTCTTTTATTTTAATTTAGATTTATGAAAGTATGATCTATACATAGCAAAATTTAGATGTACAGTTTGATCATTTTGATAATGTATATGTAGAGTAACCACCACAAGTGATATGTAGAATATGGCCCTCACCTTGAAAAATTCCTTCCTGGTATCCCTTGCTAATCAGTCTTTCTGTCCCTGAGCAGCCCCTGGTAACTACCAGTCTGACTCTTGTCCCTGTGACTTTCAAAAAGTATCACTAAATGTAATCACAGATGAAATCTTTTGTAGCTGGATTTTTTTCACTTAATGTTTTTGAGATACTTTTTTTTTTTTTTTTTTTTTTTTTTTTTTTTTTTTTTTTTTTTTTTTTTTTTTTGCCATAGTGGGGATTTAACACAGGATCCTGTGCTTGCCAGGAAAGCACTTATTCTACTGAATTATCTCCTTGGACCCCCTGAGACATATTTTTATTGTTGCATATATTAGTAGTTCTTTATTTTTCAACAACATCCCATTGTACGAATATCTCATAGCTTGCTTAACCAATCCACATGAGATACTGAATTTCTTCTAGTTTTTAGTGATTATGAATAAAATTGCTTATGAACTTTCACATGCACGTCTTCATGAAAAGCTAAGTTTTCATTTCTCTTGGATAAATACGTTGGAGTGGGACTGTTGAATGATATGACAATGTATGTGTGCGTGTTTGTGTGTTTAAATTTATAAACAATTGGCAAACTGTTTTACAACGTAGTTGTACTATTTTGCATATCCACTAGCAATTCATGAGAATTACAGTTGTTACACATCTTTGTCAAGATTTTTTGCTCCCTGTGTTTTAGCCATTTTAGTTATAATAATAGGTCTGTCAGTGTAAGAATTTATCATGTTCAGCATCTTTTTAGAACCCTATTTGCCGCATATTTCTCTCTCTCTCTCTCTCTCTCTCTCTCTCTCTCTCTCTCTCTCTCTCTGTATGTGTGCATACTTAGTGCAGGGGGTTCTACAGGGTCTCACTACACTTCTCCTGTTTTCAGCTTCCCAAGCACTGCACTGGAATTACAGATGTGTGCCGCCACACCCAATGTCAACTGCCAGGGATTGAACCTCCAACCTCCGCACCTTCCTAAGCAGGCATTTTAATCCACTAAGCTATCTGGCTAGCCCTATGTCTCTTTTTCTTTGTTTAAAGAATTATTTTATTTTATTTTATTTTATTCTTGTTTCAGAACTTTTGTTTATTTATTTATTTTTATGGCCGGCTCAGCCTGCCCTGAGGGCAGGGCTGGCTCAGCATGTGGTGCCGGGGATCAAACCGCAGTCCCTGCAGCCGCCTAAGCTTTTCCTAAGCAGGCGCTTTAGACCACTGAGCCATCCTGCTGGGCTCCCCTATGTTTCTTTTTTTGTGGATGTATTCAAATTTCCTTCCCATTTCTTAAAATGACTTTTTGCCTTTTATCTGTAGTATTCATAATTGTCTATATGTATATGGATAGATAGATAGATAGATAGATAGATAGATAGATAGATAGATAGATAGACAGACAGACAGACAGACAGGCAGGCAGGCAGGCAGGCAGGCAGACAGACAGACAGACAGACAGACAGACAGACAGACAGACAGACAGGCAGATATATCATCCCTCAGAAAGCCATAGAATACCTTAGTAAAGTCCCCCTAAGACCATCACCATGGATGCATTATTCTTCTCATAATGTTTGAAGGCCTGATTTTCCAGTTGACCAACAATGAAAGCTTTAGCATTAAATTACCACCCAGTGCCAAAAATTACTGCTGATCCTGCTCCATCCAATTTGGATTCTTCCTTGTTAGCTAGTGAGTGATCATCCTTCAAGCCTCCCTTCTACCTGTCTTCTTAATCTAATTCAGATTTCAACTGTGACACAATAGTGCCCTGGGAAATAGATGTCAGGATAGAATTAGAAGTACAGAAGATTTAGTGGACAAGACGTCCATGGATGGCACAGCGCAAGGAACAGGAAGAGTAGGCAGGACAAACCTAAAGACCAGGATGTAGCTCTGACATTTGTGAAAGGAAATTAGAAAGAAAAAGTGACTTGAAGAGACTCAAACTGAAAAGTACCTGGGAATTCCAGCCCAATGAGGAATCCAATGTAAATGTCACCTATTAGGAGACTTCCATGTTGGCCAGAATCACCAGCTCCGTTATATCTAGTTATTGGCTGGGAGCTCCTATGGACAGCATGAACTTGGTGTCTCAGTTACTTTTCTCTCATTGCTGGGACCACATACTTGACACCCAAAATTAAAGAAAGAAGGATTTATTTAGCTCATGATTAGTGGAGTTTTCAGTCCATACTTGGCTGGCTCCAAGGCAGAGTAGCACATGGAGGGCAGCATTTCATGGCCATGGAAAATAACAAAAGCAAGGGGAAGAGCAGCAGCTTTGGCCTGAGCAAGCCTCTTCCTTCTCTGCATTATATTCAGGCTATCTGCCCCAGGGAGGGCGTAGCACTCACACCCATAATCCCCCCACTGGATCATGAATGAATCATAAATTCTAGAAACCTGCCCCAGTGACTAGATGAGGCTCTGCAGGAACAACTAGACACAAACCATAGCACGCAGTGTGCAGTCTATGACAGGTTCCAAGGGTACTGCAACCGGAAGCTATCAGTTACTTCAACTTCTGGAAGATTCTTCTGGAGGGGAGATCCAAATGGCTCAACTCCACAGATGCCATTTCTTTCCTTGGGAGACAGTTGTATAGCTTGTAATGCAGGAGGACAGAACTAAGAAAGGAGACTGTATAGGGAAACCTGAAAAACATCTAGGGACCCAGGCAGGGGACATAGTGACACATACCTGTAATCTCAGCATTCTGGGAGGCTGAAGCAAGATGGTTACTAATTTGAGCTCAGTGTGGGAAACTGAAGAAGACAATGTCTCAAAATAAAAAAAATGAAAGTATCTGAGGCTATAGCTTAATGTGAAACCCCTGGGTTCAAGCCCCAATACACCCATGGAGAATTTCATTTGCCTCCCAACCAACAGTGGCATGGCAGTGCCTCAGAGTTTTGTGAGTTTTGCCGTTTATGTTATCAGTTACTCCCAGACAAAGGAAATCTGAAAATAGGCAATGAGAAATTCTAAAAATAAATAATTCATAAGTTTTAAATATCTTTCAGTACAGTATAGTTATTTTTGTTTTGCCTTATTATTGTTTGTTAATATTAATTTCTTACTGTGCGTATCTTACAAATTAAGCTTTATGATCATTATGTACAAGAAGGAATAAAGCATGTTAGACACAGCATCAAGGTTTGATACTAGCTGTAGTTTGGGGCCTCCCCCTGAGGGTCTTGGAACATATACCCCAAGAATAGGGGTTGGCTGTTGTACAGTGCAGGCCTTCCCCTCGTTTGTCTAGTGATCCTCCTTTATTCACTCAGGTGGTGACAAGGAGATCAGTCCTGCCTTAGGATCATAGAAGGAAAATCTTAATTTTACATGAAACTAACTCTGACCCCATTTTACAGTTTCAGCACACACGCATACATACACACACAAAAGTAACAATCTTTTAAAATCATATCTTTAAATAAAACAGTATTCTAGTCTTTCCCATGTCTGACTCATCCTTCACCCAGCTACCAAATATATCTTCCTAAAATGTTTCTCTGCACACATTTCTCTTGAATAACCCATTAACAGGACTCAAGTCCCCTACACAGCTCTCCAGACTCTTCCGTATTCTTCCCCCCAGCCATCTGCTCCCCATGGCCTTCTCATGAACAGAGTCATGTATCTCAGTGCTTCAGCCTGTCTCTCCCTGGAGGCTCGCTGCCCACAGTCGGTTATTAGACACGTTATATTTGCCTTATGTCAGGGCTTAATAGTTTTTAATTGTAGTCAACACTTAGAAAGTCATACCTTTGATGGCAAATTTTAGACTGGATGCTTTTCCTAAACAAACTGCTAAAGATTTGTCAAGCTTGGGGCCTCCCTGGCCACCTTCAACCCTTGGGCATAGGAACCCTTCGCCCTTGGAGCATGGGCTCTTCATCCAGCCCAGTGAAACTCCCTTGAGTATGAGTTTGCAAGCCCAGCTCAAACTGTCCCCACGTCCAGAGTTGACACTCCATTCCTCTCCTCTTTTTCTGGAGCTACCTCCATTTCTGAACAGGTTCCCTACTCCCTGATTAATATTCTTCACTCTTGTTGTCTACACAACTTCTCTTAAAGTTGAGACTCTCCAAGATTCCATTTACCTCTATGTCTTGAGATCTCAAATTCCTTAATGGTGACCCCAGTGCAGTGTCAAGCCCTTAGTAACTCACACTCAGTAGAGAAACAGAAGAAGTCTGTGGCTAGTGCTGCCTCTGATTTGTGTGTGAGTGAGTCTTATGTTTGGAGTACAGGATAGCGATAGAATCTAAGCTGAAACAGCCCAAACTGGAAGAGAGGGTTTCTTGGCTGGTGAACTGAGAAAGCAAGATAATAGTAATAGTAATAGTAATAGTAATAGTAATAGTAATAGTAATAGTAATAATAATAATAATAATAATAACAACAACAACAACAACAACTTTGGAAACAACCAAATCAGGAGCTAGAATGCTACCAGCTCTTGGTTTCTTTGCCACTCTCTGACTCCTTCTTTTCTTCTCCAGATTTTTCCCTGTGCCAGAGTCATTGTTTCCTTCTACTTTATACAAGGCAGATTTTTCACTCGGAAGAATACATACCTGTTATCTGTTCAGAGATTGCACAGAGAAAAACCCCTTGTCCCTTCTCAGTTCAAAACCTTGTGTGATAGGATGCAGATTGACCAGGTCTAATTATGTCTCCATTCATGAGAAGCAATACAAGTGCAAGTAAATCTACAAGAAAAGAACAATGAAAATATATGATAGAACAACCATTGTTAAATTTGTATTTTTGTTTTGAAATTCTATAACATGAATTGTTGTATGGTACTAGGTTTCTGCTATTAGCATTTACTCTTTAAAATAAAATTAAAAATAAGAAAACAAAACAAAGGGGATGTATCTTGATCTGTTTTCTGTTGCTATAGAAATTTGGCTCATGGATGTGGAGGACAGGAAGTCCAAAAGCAGGGCACCAGCATCTGCGTGGCATCTGATGAGGGCCTTCTGGCTACATCATAACAGGGCAGAGGGCATCAAAAGGCAAAGCAGTTGGCTTACTTCTGTCTTCCTCTTCCCATAAGGCCACTAATATCACTATGGGAGCTCCAATTCCATGAGTTCATTTAATCTTAATTACCCTCCCAGAAGCCCCACCTTCGGCTATCATATGTATTTGAAGATTGAATTTCAAAAAAAAAATAAATTTTAAGGAATATATTTAAACCATAGATAGAGTTTCTTGAAGAAAAAAAAAAAAAAAAAAAGGAGAAATGTAATCAGACCCTGTTGCTAGATGTGTACAGGATAATAGCACATTGCAGATTGTTTCCCTTATTTTACTTCTATGAGTACACTATTTATATATCAGTTGCATTTAGTATGATTTATAGTTTTTCTTTCCGTTGTGGTTTGGAGAATACTCTTATATTTTTGCTTTTATTTCTTATTTCATTTTCCTATCAGCAAGAAAAAACCTTATACTCAGTGTGACTATGGATCATGCTATGTTAAGAATGCCTAGTAGGTTAGTACTACACCCTTCTGGATGTTTCTGTGGAGATGACCCACATGTAGGCCCACAAGCAGAGGGAAGCGCCCACCGTGGTTGTGGTGGCCCTAACCAGCAGGCTCGCAGCACTGATGGAATAAAAGGAAAAGAAGAGGAAGTTCACCTGTCTTTCAAGAGCTCCAGTCTTCTTGATTTGGCATTGCCTTTTGGCATCAGCTGCTAATTTCTTCAGCTTTGTGATGGACCATCATGCCCCTGAGTCTCCATGAAGCTCCCAGGCCGCCGACCTTGCACCAGTCCCGTGTCCTTGATCACTCCTGTCCTCTAGTAGCATAGCTCTCCAGTGGCTATGGGACTCTCCTGCCTATGATTCTGTAAATCTGCCCAATAAATCCCATTGCATAATTATAAACATATTTTCTATTGATTCTGTTCCTCTAGAGAACCATTACAAATATTGTAGTTGTTACTAATAGTTAATTATTATCAGTACTTTACTTTCAAAAGGAAATACCTCCTTTCTCTATCATAATTTATGCGCCTGAGAATAATATTCAAATTTTTCATCACTTTTTCTACATACTGTTAAATAATATGGCATTTTGTTTTATCTTAGTTTTTGAACACAGTTTTTTAGCTTTACTGTCTGAAACCTAGAGTCTACCCTCTCTCCTTTACACACTACATTTTTTTACACCCCAATCTTACACTGAGAGGATTCCCAGTATAGTTAACACAACTTTGATTTAAGCTATTCTTTTTTGTAAAGGTAAAAAATAATTTTAAAAAATTCGAGACAATATAGAATTTCAAAGCACAAGATGATATGAATTCATCAAAGAAAGAACATCTGGGGTGAGCGAAAGGAGAAAACAGAGGAAGCGGGAGAGAGAGAGAGACACACACACACACAGAGACAGAGACAGAGAGAATAGCTAAGAAAATCATACTGCTACTTTGTATTTGTTTATTGAAAGAAACAGTTAATGCTTAATAATTTTTGACCAATATGTCATGCTTATATCCAGTTATCTGAATGACTACTTTGCAGACAATAATATGTAATAAAAGCCAATCTTACAATTTGAAAATGATATTCACAATTGAACCATGTAAAATATTAGAATTGTGTTTTATCTTTTCTTGTCTAATTGTGTTGCTTCTTACAGGGAACCTTCCTATGGGCTTTATTTTATTTTATTTTTTTCCTTAACAAAACAAACCTTTTAAACCAAAAATTTGTCAGGGGCCAGGGGTTTGAACCCTGGTCCTGCCCCCAGAGAACACTGAGCCAGCAGTTGACACTGGGTGTGGTGATGCCCTGTCGTCCCAGGTTTCAGGAAGCTGTAAACAGGTAAATCATCGTGAATCTGATCTAGTAGTGAGATCCTGAATACCCTGTAGACCCTTCCTTAAACAATACAAAATAAATAAACCAGAAATCTGCATAGCATACAATTTACAAGCTTCAAATATAAGATTCAATAAACCCCAGCTCAGGGACATTGTTGCACAACTACAACCACAAGCAAACTTTGGTTCGTTTTGCCATCCCAAATAAAACACCCTGCTGGTCGTTGTCTTTCAATTCCTTCCCATAAATCTAGGTAACCACTGAGTGACTCTCTATCTTCCTAATATTCCTGACCTGGCAATTTACTTTTTTCTTTCAGAATAGACTATGCTCATAACCACAATAAAGACCTTAACATACTCAAAGAAGTATAATCTTGCAGCATGAGTTCTGATCCCTTATTAGAGTGAAACCAGAGACCAACGATAGAAATATACGTGAAATACAGTAGTTACTTTTAACTCTCTCTCCTCTTTCATACTTAATTTTTGTATGAGAGAAACCATATGATGGACAAACTTTTGTGTATGATTTATTTCATGACCATTATGGTCTCCCCCTTGGTTTTCTATGTAACTCTCATGTATCATCCTCAAAGTCCATAAAGTGATCAGTCCCCTTGGTATATGCAATGCACAGGGCAACTTCTCAGTGTCCACTGCTCTTTCTAGGCAGAAGCCATAGCAGTTGCTTCAGGATTTCCTAGCACCACCCCCTTGGGAAACCCCAATTCCTTCTCTTTGGTGTTCAATAACCAGTTTCTTCTTCCTAAAGTTTTTAGGTCATGTGGGTAGACCACATTCTCCAAGAGCTTCCTGAAAAAGAAAGAAAAATTTTTTCTTTACTTTCTGACATGATTAATATTCTAGATATGTAGAGAAGTGTGGATAGGGAATATCTTCCACTCCAGTGGTTGCAGGCATTGCTATTTTATCTTCTTACTTGATACGTAAGAAATGATCTTGAAAGACTGAAGAAGTAGAACAGTACAAGAAGAACATTCCAGACTATGCTTATCCAGGGCAAACAAGCTATGGGGAGGTCAAGAACAGGACTGACCTATTGGAGAAACAATAAGGGCCTAGGAAGGCTGATTAGAAGGTGGGTTTGTGCCAGAGGTGGTTAGCAGCCAGATAATATTAAGGTTGGTAGAGTAGGTTTTTTTTTTTTCTTGTTTCAGAACTTTTGTTTGTTTGTTTGTTTGTTTGCTTGTTTATTTATTTATTTATTTCTATGGCTGGCTCAGCCTGCCCTGAGGGCAGGGCTGGCACAGCATGTGGTGCCGGGGATCGAACCGCGGTCCCTGCAGCCACCTAAGCTTTCCTAAGCAGGCGCTTTAGACCACTGGGCCATCCTGCCGGGCCCCAAGGTTGGTAGAGTTTTTAAGGTCTGGCTTTTATCCTGAGTAAGCTAGAGAGGTGACAAAGTGACATCAGCAGAGATATCACGACCTGAGTTGTATAAATCTGAGTTATTTAGATTTTTTATGTGGATTTTA
>PVJA010009993.1:0-42899 GCA_004027025.1 Myocastor coypus
ATATATATAGTTTTTTCTTCTTTTTCCAATTTTGCATGGATTTATCTGGTAATATGAATAGCTAGTTGGAAGACAACACTATGTATTACAACAAGTACTATGAAATTCATATTACTTTGTTAAGTGAAGTACCACATCACTTGTAATTTTCTTTTTCAATTCCAATTTGTAATCTCTTTATAAAATAAAAAATAACCCATTGATTTAAAATCATGGTGTTTCTTACTAATTTTAGGAGGCAGTATTGGATCATTGGATGGATACATATATATTTAAATAACTCTCAACATTTAACAAAATATGAGTTTCATACCTTTATTAACGCAGTTAGTACAGAGTCTAACTACACGGATGGGTACATAGTGACCCTAATGTTTTCAACCTCCCAAGAGCTGGGATTACAGACACTCACTACCACCTCCAGTCTCATTCTCCATCTAAGTGTGTGCCAGGGGTAAGGCTGACACTGCATGTCAGGGATGGAACCCTGGTCCCTGCATCTGTCTAAGCAGGTGCTTTAATTCTGGCTGAACACTCATTTTTTCATATTAAGAAAAAATATTGTATATTAGGAGCAAGATATAAATACAATGTACAACTTAGGAGATAAAAATTATTAAAACTTCAGTCTTTCCATAATCTTCAGAGACTGTAATTAAAATAGTTTTTATGAGGACTTTAAAATATATGGAATATTAATTAGACAACAGTGTTGTCTTTAATATGAGGAGAATGTTGAACTAACAAACTCAAACATAAGAATAAGAAATCATAACAATGTAAAAAATTCTAACATAATACCGCTCACAATTTTCAAAATTCTGCTAGATAGCCATTGTGGAATATATGAAAATTATTTTGTCATATTAATTCTGCTTTAAGGAGCTATATAATTAATAAAGGTCATCTGAACCCTGTTTCCTTTTCTGCTTTTGTTTTGTTTTGTTTTGTTTTTGCTTAATTTAGTATTTGATTTTTTCAGACAGGAGCTTGCTACGAACCTCAACCTGGCTGTGAACTCATTATGTAGCTAAGGCTGTCCACGAACTCATGTCAATCTTTTCACCTCAGCCTCTCCAGTGTTGCAATTATAGGTCTGTGCTACCATGCCAGCTATTTCCATTCTTGGCAAGTGGAATCAAACCGGAGAAATAAATAAAGGAAGGAAATTCAGGATTTATGAATTTAGATAAAGTGAAGCTCTATCAGAAATAATAATTTCAGTGTTTAACTTGTAGGTCAAATACTTCATTGTCAGGATTATTTTGACTTTTAAAAGTAAAGAATAAGTTAAATATTGTGATAAAAACTTTCATATGTACATTAGAATCTGTACAAATTTTGTTCACTCTATATAATAATGAGAGAAATATAAAGGGATTCTAACTCTAGAGTTTTGCATTTATTTTGTGATAATAGTATGCTGTCATTTCAGATATCACAGTACCATTTAATAACTGTATGATTTTATAGAAGGTGGCTTAAATACTTGAGCACTATAGAGGTTTCTTTATTATGATATTTGTTGATTTTAAAGTGCATTAAAATTCATCATAATGTATACAATTTAAATTTGATGACAACTTATTTTCATTTTTAATGAATTAGAAACGAGTGGTTCTATTCAAATGTAGCCAAAACAGAAAAATGATAGTTGGCGACATAGAAATAATAATACTATAATTTTGACACAGCTAATAAGACATCATCTCATTTATCTATTTGGGGACCAGGGTTCGAACTCACAACCTTGCATTTGCCAGGCAGGCGCTTGTGCCATGGAGCTATCTCCCTGTCCCATAAGACATCATCTTAAAGTATCAATTCATCAGGAGAATGATGTCTAAATTCTTTTGCTCCTGGTCTTATGCTCATTCCATAATGCCTATGTTCATTGACTAAAGAAAAAGTCGAGTAGACTCTATGTACTGTTCATTTATAATTAAAATTTCTTCAACATATTCAAGAATGAGTGTAAAGAAGTCACAGCAAAATCAAGTAACAGTAGATCTTTGCGTGGGGAACATGTACAAACAATAGATACATAGTGTTGGAGTGTCAAACTAAGCATATTTGAACAAGATATTCTGCTACACAGATTTTTACTAATTCTGTAAACTGCAGACACCACCGTCTTTTTAAATATATTTTCATTATCTGCCGTTTTGTATCATTAGAGAAGTTTGTGGATAAAAATATATATAGCTGGGACCAATAAATCTTGGCGTGTAAGTTCCTTCGTAAGGATACAGTAACAGTTTTCTTACTCTCAGTCATTTTAAAAGCCTGAGTGCTGTAGAGAGATCTGCCTCCAACTTGTGGTGGGCACTAAGCAAGTACGTTAGCCCTATGACTTATGTCTAACTTGATGGATGATGTAAATAACTCTAGTGTTGCCAGAGAAGTGTGATTTCAGGAGCTTCTGACTCAATTATTTTGCGTTTCAATCATGAACTATTACTGACTGATGACTTAAACTTTAAATTTATTTCTTACAGTGTAAGGGACTGTAGATTTGGTTTCTGATGAGGGAACCTGTTACATCACATGGGGCAGATTTTAGAGGAGGGAAGAGGAAGAGAGAGAGAGTTGAGACTCACAGAGACAGAGAGAGACACACAGATAGACATAGAGACAGAGGACAGAGAAACACAAAATTATGATCTGTCTTATTTTCCTTCTGAGGATATTAATAATTCTTCTATTGGGCCCTATCCTCATTACCTCATCTAAAGAGAATTCCCTTCCAAGGGCCATATGTAATACATTACGATAGATATCAGGGTTTTTAATGAATATTGAGATAGAAACATTCAGTCAAAAACAGCTCCCAGCCGGGCGTGGTGGCGCACACCTGTAATCCCAGCACTTGGGAGGCTGAGGCAGGGGATCAGTGAGAGTTCGAGACCAGCCTGGGCTACAAAAGTGAGCTCAAGGCCAACCTCAATTGCATAGTGAGACCCTGTCTCAAAAAAAAAAAAAAAAAGCAAAAAAAGCAAAAACAGCTCCCATCAGATGTTCATTTTAGCAGCAGGATTAATTGTACAATTCTTATTAAGATGGTTACAGGGACTGACTAAAAGATGCACTGAAGAATGTTATTTCATGACAGATGCTATCAAACATTTGATTCTGGTGATGAATGCATGATCATATCTAACTAAAGCTCATATATCACTAAACTATTTTTTCAGATTACACACATAAATTTGTAAACTTAATGTGTAAATTATTCTTCACAAGATTGGAAAACATGAGTATTGTGGATATTTAGTTTATTGAACATAGTAAAATTAATAAAACATCTTATGCTTATAAATATGTTGAATAGTTATTAACATGGAAAGAGTTCAATTGTTTTGCCCTTTTATCTGCTTTACCCTATTTAAAAGAATTTTAAAATTATTTTGTTATACGTAGTATAATTCAGAATAACATTTCCCACATTATCCAATTCCTTATTGAGAGTTAACCTTTTTAATGATGATAACTGTAAATTTATGTAAAGTATGAGAATTTTACTTTTATGTGGCATAGCTCTGCTTTTAATATATGTTCAACTGTCAAAGGTAATGAAAATATTTTCTTGCTTTCTACATCTGGTTTGAACAGGAATTCTTCTAATTGTAATTGTTCCATGGACAGAAAATAGTTATTGTTCCTACACAGGAAGTTTAGGTAAATAGTAGAAACTATTGTGTGAGCAATTATATTAAACATAGCAATTATTTGAAAAGCACTGTGACATAATTGACTTAATTTACATTTATAAAACTACTACACACATCAAGAACAGAATAAATTTTCTATGTGAATATGAATTGAGTTTGGTTACATTATATATAAATTGATTTAACATAATAAAATTAATTATGACAATATGCAAAAATATCAGTTTACTTTTTGTTAGCATAATTTCCAATCTAGAACTCTGAATGCAGTTAAAATATGAATCCAGCATGAGAAAGGACTAAAGACGTTTTACTTGAAGAACACATTAAAATGTAACATTTTAATGGTCTCTCAGAAGATTATGTTCAGGAAGTGGTGCACCAGAACAAAAGAGTAGTTAAGAAATAAAGGACACAGACCAGCAATGAAAAAAGACAAGAAATAAGAAGATCAACATGCAGGATGAAGGACTAGCTGTATTCCAAGATGACACGTATTCTGTTTACTTGATCAAAACAGACAGTTGAATTAGTGCTAAGAAAAGGGGAGCCAAAAGGCACTATCACTGGTAAGAGGTAAAACTGGTGGATTATATATATAATATATTGGAAGAATAACCCAAGTCATCATGTCTCTAATTTGCACAATATTTCTTTTTGTTTTTTTCATTTTTATATATTTGGTACAGGGTCTCACTATGCAGTTCCGACTTGTAGTGAGTGATCCTCCTGTTTTTAACCTCCTCAGTGCTGGGATTACAGGCATGGGCGGCTATGCCCAGGCCTGGTTGTAGGCTCAGCATGCCCCACAAGTGGGGCCACCACGGGACCTGGTCTCTGCATTTGCCAAAGCAGGCACTTAGTCTGCTGAACTATCTTACAAGCCTGATATTTGTGCTTTTAAAACCAGAAGAATGTTCTGCACATGTGAGCTTGTGTGTACAAGAAGAGTGCAGAGATTTTATACACAGGCTTTAGAATCCATTTAGCACATAAATACCAGGGTCAGGATCACATTGTTGTCATAATCATTCAGCTTTTAGTTCTGGTATCAAGAGCTTAATTTTTACTTATAAAATGTGTTTTAGATTAACATAACATAAATAGAATTAAAAGAACACAAAATGGTCTTACAAATAATTCTTTATTTTCAGGGGCAAATATTTGAGTTAAGTTATTTATAAATAAAACATTCTCTGTTTAATCAAATAATTAGAGAAATGAAGATGGAAAGAGAAGAGCTGAGAGAGATTGATTTGTATTAGCTAGTAAATTTTACAGATTCTTATAAGAAAAACACAGTAGATAATGCAAATGTCATAGTATAATAACGGTACAGTGCATAACTGGGTATTAAATTGCCAGCATAAAGATATACCTTTCACAGTTAAGGATCTGAAATGAAATTAAGTAGGAAATGGTCATTTTTATCCACAGTAATGGGAATGAAGGAATAATCCATAAGAGAAGGAGCTAGAGGACAGTGTGGTGGCAGTTTGTGAAAGTTATCTTTCCATTATTTCATCTTTAAGAAAGATAGTAAATCATTCATTACAGAAATCAAAGACTCAAGGGGTAGAGAGGTACTTGGGAAGTGAAAGCAAGTTTACTTAAAAGAGGGAGAGAAGAAATAGCTTAGGAGACAAGATATAATTCTTGGTCATTGGTGAAATTCAAGTTCATGAATTTAAATGGGACCAGTCAAAATGGATTTATGTTTTTCACTAGCTAGGTGCAGCTGAACAGGTGCATGTGCATAATAACAGCAAGAGTGTAAAATGCTGCAGTTATGAAATTGCCATAAAATGATGCAGCAGTATAGTTCAGTGATGTCAATAGTAGAAAGTAAGAGAAATGAGGATATACATAGATTCTTAATTTAATTTTCATACCTGGTATATATTCTGCATGAAATAGAGAAATAGATATCCAGTGCATGGCATGTAGAAGCAAGGCATCAAGGAATACCGGCTCTATAAATTTAGATGCAGGTGAAAATGAATAATTACTGAAAATGGAAAATTTGAAAAGATGAGCAAAAAAGATCAGATAGATATAGTCAAGTTTAAATGTGCAAAATTGGGCTGGCCTGATAGCTCAGCAAGCTAAAGTAACTATTAGGCAGAGCAGAGTGGCTGGGGCTCAATCCCTGGTGTGTTGTTGCTCTGTTGATCTGAGATGGAGACTGAGACTGGGTGTGGTGGTTCAGGCCTGTAATCCCATCTCTTGGGAAGCTGAAAACAGGAGAGTCACTGAGTTCAGTCTAGGTAGTGAGAACCAGTAACCCTGTCCTAATACAAATAAATAAATACATACATACATACATACATACATACATACATAAATACATAAATACATAAATAAATACATAAATAAATTCTTAAAATGGATACATTGTCTTTTTGGACTTAGGGGAGAGGAGAGATAGAGAGGAGAGAGAGAGATCCTCTGTGTGTGTGTGTGTGTGTGTGTGTGTGTGTGTGTGTACTGAGATGGCAATGCTTTGCAATGAATCAGTTGTCAAAACATATTTCCAGACTTTGATAAATACTCCTTGGAAGACAAAATTTCTCAAAATCAGAACCATTATCTTTGACCGTGACCACAGAAGTAGATACAAATGTGAATGTATAGCTTCATACATTACAATGAACAAATTGGTGATTATTAAATTCACAGCAAGGAAACATGCCCTTCACAGTTAGGGATTTGACATGAAGTAGGAAAGAGACATTTTACAACATCACAGAAGCAACGGTAAAGAGTTGGTACCGTCAAGCATACAGAACAATGATCATTAAGACACCTGAGTTGTTGGATAAAGGTACAATGAAAAACAGCTACAATCACATGTTAATTATGAGAGACTAACTTAGAAGTTGATAGGGCATTAAAAGTGGATAATAAGTAGACGGGTTTGTGTTATTATGTAAAGGTTTCCAAATGGGAGATTTAGGAAGAATGGAGTAAATAGGATATAACAATAAAGATTAAACAGGATAATTAACCAAAAAGACTTCCCAGTGAGATTAAGATTAGTCATAATCAGAGGCTATAAGAGAAATCAAATCTTCAAGGGAGACTGCATTTGGGACAGAACAATAAATTCCAGTAAATTCTAGGATAACACAGCTGAGGGTATGGGAAATTTTGGTTCTGATTTTCCTTTAGGATTATCCCAGAAGATACAGTGAGGAGGTGCAGGTGTTATGATGGAGAGCAGGGAGCATAGTGTAATATCTATTTATTTAGAATCAGACATCCTTATGGTAGACCATCTGAACAAAGATTGCGGAAGGATGAGAATGTCCAGTTATGTCAAAGTAGACAATGATGGCAAAACTGTGAAAATTGAGAGATTAGGGGGATGGAGCACTCCAGAAACTCCAGGATAAGGTGTAGGCCCTCGAAATGGCTGCTCTGATGCTAGAAGATGTAGCTCTCTCTTACTGTACTTTGAAATCTCTCTTAATTCATTTATGTGAAGAGCAAGGAGCAGGGAAGCATGGTCTTACATCAAACAAATAGGAATCACTTTTATTTTAGATTTTTCTCTTGACCTGTCTTCATAGATTATATCAAAACTAGGAGTGCTAGGTTTGATTGCTTGATTCCTATACCACAACCCAAATATTCCCATTCACTAGAGGAGGGGCCTTGAGTTAACCTCTACCAAAACAGAAATCCTAGAAGCTACCAAGTCAGTGTGATAGCAAAGAAATAATAGGGTAGGATGTGGTTTAGATTGTGCCTAATATGGAAGAACAAACTACAGTTAGGTCAGAGAGTTACAAATACTTAGTTAAAAAATAGTGTCTAATATATAAAAATAATAGGATTTTAACCTGCTTTTCATGTTTATCTTAAAATACAAATGACAAATATCTATTAGTGAGTAAATTAGAAAATCAGTTAAGGAAGCACATAGCTTAATCTGCCTAATGAGGAGCCAGTTCATGAACTAAGAAGAGATATAATGTATTCATCCAAATAGACAAGCATTTTTGTTCTCAAACAGCGGCTGTTTACTTGAGATGTGTGTGTATGTATGAATATATTTGTTTAACTACAGATGCATTTTTGTGGACAATTAGATAAATAGATCATGTCATATATTCAGAGAATGTGTGTATTTAGTTACATTCATCGTGAGAAATACAAGTTTCAAAATATAATGAGGTGCTCAGAAATGAGATAGCCTCGTGACATTTCTGTAAACTTTACTAAAGGTTAAATTAATTCTTATAAATTATTCTGAGGCTTTAAATGATATTTCACATACTTCTTTGTGACTTCATTCTCTGAAGCTGCAATTGCTTATGTGCTTGTAGTTGTGTCAGAACTCTGGAAAACTAGGATGCTGAAGGATTGCAGGGAGGGGGGTTGCCTTACAATGACTGAATGTGTTGGCTTGTTTGTCTTTTTAATTTCAAACTTTTTGTGGCATGAGTTCACCATTTGCATAAGGAGTAAATAAATGCTAAGTGACTTCACACCACACCCAGTATATACTAAAGTTAGTAACCCTGAATTGTTTCATAATCAGTGTTACTGTCGGTTGCCTCTTTAACATAACCATTTTGGAAAGTTTTATAAGGAGTCACAGTGTAAGCTTTAGTTCAGTGTAGATTGACCTTATGTTATGTTTGAAGATGCATTATCACATTTCATGATGTCACAGCCTAGGATTAACTATAATTTTACTTTTTATGAAAAAAAAACAATAATACAAAATGTCTTAATACAAATAACAATAGTTAATACATTGCATATTTTTATCTTCAGCTAGTTACTCAGAGTATGATATAACCATAAGAGCAATCCAAATGATATCAGTGGAAATCCTTTTTTTAAAAAATAAACTGAGAGGAACTAGTTACATAATTATGTTATATTTTGTTCGTTTTCCTTCCCCCTTTCTTTTATTCCACTTTTGCCTATCATAGCTCCCCTTTCATTTTGAAGTTTTCTCTAATTTCACAATATTAATTATACATTTTGCACCTTATTTTGTCTTTACTTACACCAAAGAGATAATATGATGCTTACACATGAGATTCTGATCACTTCACTAATGAGTATGGTCTCAAGTTGCGTCCATTTACTATAAAAATTTCCAAGTTTATCCTTCTTTATGGCTGACTAGTACCATATTGTATAAAAAGACTGCATCTTTTTTACTCATTCTTCGGTTGATGAGCATTTAGGCTGTTTTCAAGATTTAATTATCACAAATTACACTGCTATAGACATGATTGTGTGCATATCACTGTGGTAAGATGTTTTTAATTCTACTGGGAAGATATCAAGAATGGGAAAATCTAGGTAGAACAGGGCTCTAATCCCTTTTTTAATGAATTTCCACACTGCTTTCTACAATGGTTGCAGTGGTTGTTCAGGTCTACATTTCCACCAACAGTGGAGAGGGATTTTTTTCCAAACCCTATCAATATTCTCTCTCTCTCTCCCTCTCTCTCTCTCTCTCTCTCTCTCTCTCTCTCTCTCTCTCTCTCTCTCTCTCTCTCTCTCTCTCTCTCTCTCTCTCTCTCTCTCTCTCTCTCTCTGACACAGGGCCTCACTATGCAATTCAGACTCTTAATGAACCTCCTATCTCAGTCTCCCGAGAACTGAGATTACAAGCATGTGCTACCACGTCTAGTTTCGGGATTCAGGTGCCACAGGTTCTGGGGATGGTATGGCATGTTTTACCAAGGATCTAACATGGGTGCTTGTGCTTGCCAGGCAGGTGTTCAGACACCAAGCTATCTCCTCAGCCCTTGAATTGATTTCTTGCTGTCAGACATTCTTATTTAGTGAGATGAACATTCAGTGTTGTTTTATTTTGCATCTCTCTGGTGACCAATGATATTGAAAATCATTATATCTATTTATTTGCCATTTCTGTTTCTTCATTTTAGTAGTGTGTATTAATTTCAGAGCCTCATTCTCCTACTGGGCCTTTGATCTAATGGGGCTAACTCGATTCTTTGTATGATTTAGATGCAAGTCTTTTATCTGAGGGATAACTGGCTAAAATTTTTCCTACTGTGTATTTTTCTTCCACTCTTGTAGTGTTTTCTTTACTTCCACAAAAGTTTGTTTTTTAATAAGATGATGTCCCAGTTGCTTATTCCTTGAACTATTTACCTTGCAATCTGGATTTTATTCATAAAGTGTATGACTACACAAATATCTTTAAGATTTCTACCTATTTTCTTGTCCAGGAGGTTTAGTATTTGTGTTTTAGTATTTAAATCTTCAATCTATGTTAGCTTTAATTTAGTGCATGGTGATAGGTGCTGGTCTAGTGTTAGGTGTAACCATGTCCAAAGTCAGTTTTTCTAGCACCAATTACTAAAGAGGCTATCTTTCTTCCAGTGAATATGTTTGATCCCTTTAAAAGACATGTGGGTGAACTTCCGGCCGTGGTGGCCCATGCCTGTAATCCCAGCACTCGGGAGCCTGAGGGAGGAGGATCAGTGCGAGTTCGAGACCAGCCTGGGTACAAAAGTGAGCTCAAGGCCAGCCTAAACTGCACAATGAGACCCTATCTCAAAAAGCCAAAAAAAAAAAAAAGAAGATATGTGGCTGAATGTGTTTGCAACTGTGTCTGTATCTTCTAATCTATTCCATGAATTCTCAGGTCTGTTCTTTTGTAGCTAGTATACTGATTTTATCACAGTCACTCTGTAGTGTATTTTAAAATCAGGGATTGTAATGTCCCTAGTCTTGCCTTTGTTTCCCAGAATTAATTGTGATATTATAGGTCTCTTCTGTTTACAAATGAATTCTAGGAATATTTTTTTCTATTTTTTTATGTATACTAAAATGATTTTGAACATAATTGCATTAAATATCCATAAAATTTTTGGGAGTATGGTTATTTTCAAAATGTTGGTTCTTCCTATCATTAAGTAAGAGATATCTTTCTATTTTCTGATATTTTCTTTGATTTCCTTTTTTTCACAGTACTTTAATTTTCAATGTATAGATCTTTTACTGCTTTATTAGATTTATTTTTAAGTATTTCATTCTGTTGGATGCTATGCTGAAGGGTGTGGTCCTTTTAATATATCTGTCAGTGAATTTGTTGTGTAAAGGGACACTACTGATTTTTTGAGTGCTAACTTTGTATCCAGATACACTACTGAATTTAATTGTTAAATCTATGATCCCTTTGGTGGAGTTTTAGCAGTCTTCTATTCATAGTATATCAGTTACAAAAAAGAATAACTTCTTCCTTTCCTATCCTTATTAATTTTATTTTTTTCTCTTGTCTAGTTGTTGTCTAATATTTCTGAAACTATATTATATAAGAGTGGTATTAGAGAGCGTATTGTCTTGTACCTGATTTTAGAGTGAAATTTTTCCATTTTCGACCCTTTAGTCTGATGTTAGCTGTTGGTTTTTCATATATGGCTTCTATCATACTGAATAAATTCTAATGACTTCAATTTTTTGTAGGATTTCGAATGTAAGTGGGTATTGAATTTCATCAATGTTTCTTTTCTGCATCTTTTGAGATCCAGTGGTGTTATGCTTTGGCTCCATTAATATAGTGCATTACATTTATTCATTTGCATATGTGGAACCATCTCTGCATTCAAGAATGAATTCTCCATGGACATGGTATATAATCGTCTTGATTTGCTACCTTTTGTTTTTCAGTATTTTATTGCATCCTTGTTCACTAAGGAGATTGGCCTGTGGTTTCCTTTTGTAGTTGGGTCTATGACTGATTTTGGTGTCAAGTTAATACTTGCTTCTGGGAATGATTTTGGAAGTCTTGCTTTCATTTTAATTTCATTAAATAGTTTCAACATTAGTGGCATTAGTACCTCTGTAAATCTTTTGTAGAATTCAATAGTGAATTTGTCAGACCTTTTCTGGGTTAGCAAGTTATTAATGATCTTTTTAACTTCACTGACTAATAACATGTCACTTAGAATTTTTATCCTTGTGATTCAGCTTTGGAAAATTTTATGTTTCTAGAAATCTTATTTTTTCTGTATTTTCTATCTTATTAGAGTATATGTTCTTTGATTAGTATTGACCATCTGGATTTGTGCAGGTTTCCTATTTTTAGTTTCTGTTTGAATTTGAGTCTTTTTTCTCTTACATTGATGCTGGCCAAGGGTTTATCAATTCTATTTAATTTTTCAAAGAACACATGCTTCAATTCATTGTGTTTTTTTTTTAAATCTCACTTTGACTGATTTCTGATTTTAGTTTTATAATTTCTTTCCTTGTATGGTATTTGTGTTTGACTTGTTCTTTTCCTAGAAGTTTGAAATTCAACATTAGGTTGTTTCAAGTCATTACGTTTTCCTGAGGTGTGAACTCATCACTAAGAATTTCCCTCAAAGAACTGTTTCCATCTTATCCCATCTGTTTTGGTATATTGCATCAGCATTATCATTTAATTGTAGATGCTGCTTGATGTCTTCTTTAATTTCTTCTGTGACCTACTGGCTGTTTACAAGGGTGCTGTTTATTTTACATATGTTTATATAGTTTTTGTGCCACTGATTTCAAATTTTATTTTATTATGATTAGGTAATAGGTATGGGACAATTTCAATTTTATAAGACTTAAGCATGTTTTATGGGATTGGATGTGATATGTTTTGCAAATTATCCCATGTGCAGCTGAGAAGAATGTGTACTATGATGTTGTGGAGGAGAAGACTTTGTAGACAACTGCTAAGTCTATTTGTTCACATATTGGATTAATTCTAAGATTTCTTTGCTGATTTATTATCTAGCTGATCTATGTGAGAGTGAGGTAAGAAGTTCCGACCACTGTAATTGTGTTAACGCTTATATGATTTCTATGTCTATTAATTTTTTGTGTGGTTGGGAGTACTGCAATCAGTTGTATGATATACATGATTGTTATCTCTTCTTGGAGTTTTGTCTTGAAAAATGTGCATTGACCTTTGTCTCTTTTCATCAATCATGGCTTAAGGTTCACATTGTCTGCAAATAGAATAGCTAACCCTCTAAATCTGCCTTTGTCTAGCTCCTTGGACCATTATTTTCTGTCCTTTGACTTTCAGTGTATACATTTCATTTTGAATAAAACATGTTTCTTGAATACAGTGTATTATTGGATCTTGCTTCTTAATTCAGTCTGCTAGATATCTCTTTTGATTGATAGGTTGAGAACCTCCATGGTGCTCATAACAACTGATATGTATTGGCTTGTGATTTTCATGTTGTTGCCTTTCTGTAATTTTCCTCTGTTTAATTCCCTGTCCTGCCTGGTTGCTTCTTTCTTTTGGCATTCTTGCACATCTGGTCTTCTCTTTCACTTTCTCATATATCCTTCAGAGCATTCTGAAGTGTTGGTGTGGAGGTCCTGATTTCCTTAGTTGTTCTTTGTTATTGAAGCATCTTATCCCTCCATTGATTTTGAAACATAATTTTATGGGGCACATCAATCTAGGTTGAAAGTTGTTTCCTTTTGGAGTTTGAAATATCTCACTCCAAGTTCTGCTTAGTTAGAGTTATGCTGAGAAGTTCAATATTACTCTGATCGGCTTTCTTTTATAGGTGATTCGTTTCTTTTTTCTAACCACTTTCAATGTTTTGTTCTTTTGTAATGAATTTCTGGAATTATCATTATGTGCCTTGACATAGATTTTTACTTGCTTTGGCTATTTGGAGCTCTCTGTGTCTTATTTAATTGTATGTCGTAATCTTTATCCTTGATTTGGGAGTTGTCTGCCATTATTTCTTTGAAGATATCTTTCATGGTTTTTCACTGTCTCCAGCATTTTCTCTCTCTCCGGTCAAACTTAGGTTGTTCTTTACTTCATTTTGGAGCTGTTTTTTTTTTTTTTTTGTCTTTTTGAGACAGGGTCTCGCTATGCAGTTGACGCTGACCTTGAGCTTACTTCTGTAACCCAGGGTGGTCTCAAACTCTCACCAATCCTCCTGCCTCAGCCTCCGAAGTGTTGGAGCTGTTGCATTGATGATTTTTTCCTATTTTTAATTGGCTTTATTTATTGATTGTTAGCTAGAGTTCTGTCTTCTACATATAATATTCTATCAATTTGTGGCGTAAAATTTCATCAAATCTTTTAATCTCCCAGATTTCTATTTGGATGTGCTTCATGGATTCCATTTCTTTCCCGTTTGATATTCATGATCCATCATTTTTATGAGCTCTTTTATTTTTTATCTGTGTCTAATTTAATGTCTTTCATTTTCACTGCCATTTTTTATTTGCACTTCAGACATTATTTTTACTGTAACTTTTAAAAATTCATTTCTTTACATCTGTTGCTATCCTTTTGGAAGACACCCAGTGGTTTGCTTCAGAGGTCCTCTGTCTCCCTGCACTCTGGACTTGTTCTGGGTTAGCTGGGGATCTGGGGCTGAATTTTGCTTCTTTATCTTGACATCTTCTATTTGCTAATTTTATTGTATTTTGTGTTATGCGGGTTTTTGTAGCTGTCTTATGGTAGATAGATTTATCCTTAATATCAAGGCTTTCCTATGAAATGTCTATTTCTCAAGGATGTCTTCCAGAAGTAGATGTTTCTTAGTCTCTGTGTCTACTTTAAGAGTGTGCCTTCCCAATTGTTTCAGGATAGGAAATGGTTACCTACTTGCCTCAGGACTCAGCCATTTGGTACTTCATTGCAGCAATGATTGTGACTCTGTGCAGCCACAGTGGTGTCATACAGGGGAAAAATTAACTATAATAGATATGACATCCTGGCTAAAGTAGTACAGCTAGCAGTACAAATGATATTGAGCACTGCCTGGCTAATGACAAACTGTGGTAGCTATTAGCCTGATACTTTTAACCACAGGAGCAAATTCTATACACACACAGACACACAAACAGACACAGACACACACACACACACACACACATCCATTGATTTTGAAATATAATTTTACTGGGCATATCTATCTATCTATCTATCTATCACCTATCTATCTATCTATCTATCTATCACCTATCTATCTATCTATCTGTCTGTCTATCTTTCCATATTTCAGGAATTTATATGAAGTAATTTTTCCTTTTAGTGAAGTGATTTTACTTTGTTGCAAGGGAAGGATTAAATGTAATAAAGGACAAAATGCAGAGATAAATGAGGTCTCATGCAGTAGGATCAAGGTTGGAGGACAAAAGATGATCAGCTGAGTATTGGGTAATTGGAAGACAGAGGAGAGAAAAATAGAAGATAAAGCAGGTGGATTGTAATACACCAGAAAGAGAAAAAGCAGTGTATACTCACATGAAAGTGTAACAAAATCAAGTGAGACAGTTGATGAAGAGAGTAAGAAAAGTAATAAATGAAAGTAATATGAAAGAAAAACAGAAAAAAGACAAGAAAGTAATGACAAAAAGCAGAACTAAGGGATTTTTAAAAAGACAGAAAATGAAAACCACTTAAGTGAATAGAAAAAAATAAAACTAGTAAAATTCCTGTGGTGTCCACAGTTGTGTAGTAGGTTCAAGTCAGAACCTAACATCTGTATTTGAGCCAAGCATATATTAGGAGTTGTGCTGGATGTAGGGTTGTGGTCTCTGGATGTAGGGAGTGGGACTGGTGTATGGCTGGAGTTCTCTCAGAGCCTTTTAATAATAATGATAAAAATAATAATCCTACCTATCTGCTCCAAGTCTCTGTGCGAAGAGGCACAATGCTGGTTCACCCAACTCACCAGACCCTGGCTCATATTTTCTTTGCAATTTCAGCCTTTTCCAAACTGCTGGTCCCACATGGCATTATGTGTGCCACACTGGGGCCTGGCTGGGGTTGCTGCAAAACCTACCTGGGCTGGGCCAGTATTTATGTCGCTGTCCCCTGCTGAGCATTTCCACCTTGGCTGTACTGGGGCCTTGATGAGTTTCTGGGGCTATCACTTGGGTTGGTCTACAAACACTTATTCCAGGATAGTTGGTTGAACTGGAGTGGATCAGATAGAGAAACAGAATGATGCAAGGGCGATTACGTGACTTCAGTGTCTCCCCAAGTTCTGCCTTTGCAATCTGCAGTCACTAGAAATCACAGAAGGCATTGTAATATCTGGGGAACTCTCAGCAGTGTGCTCAGGACACACATTTTTTGTGCCACAAGATCAGATGTACAATTTCACTTTTTCCATTTATATACTTTTTCCCATTCATATGAAATAGAAAGATGTAAAATTTCTATCACTGACATATTGTAACAATTCACTTTTCACAGGTATGTCGTCTGTATCAAAGGGAAAAGCATTTATTGCGCACGATCTTTTCTTAATGATTGATATTGCTGTCAAAAACAGGAAAAGAACTAAATTAAAGATATATTTCAGTCTGAGTTACATTCTAAATATATACAGATGTACATAACAAGGCAATTGTCTAACTCATATCTTCGTAAAAGTTAACTTTTCTTTCTAACCTTTAGTGCATTTTTAAAAAGATCCAGAGGTTATTTATCACCAACTTGTGTCTGTAGATAAATTTCTTTTGAAAGCTCTTTTAGGCTAAAATAATATTATTAAGGATATATTTTTTCTTATGGCATAATAAAACCTAATCTTATTTTTCTTCTGTAGTTGCCATGTTACAGAAATATTCTATTCATTTTAATTCATAATGGGTCATTAAGTTTATATTCCCAATATTTTTAATGTAAACTTTTTGGTTTTGTTTGTTTTGAATTGCTTTGTATAATCAGGTATGTATTGACTTTTTTACACAGTGCTAAGAAATCAACAAGAAGAAAGTACCTACATAAGCATATTAGATTTGTCAAGTGAAAGTCATACAGTATTGACTTCTAATTATGGCAGAAATTTTAATTGTTTTTAAATATGCAAAGTACCCTTCTTCATTCTTAGATGTCTAATCATTAGAAGCCTGAAGATATTGGGAATATATTATTGAATAACTGTTTCTTAGTAAATATAAAACCTGAGCTTTAAATTCTAATATTTGGAAAGACAACCACATTTATTACAAGATAATTTAAACAAAACAATATAATACAAAGGTATTAAATAGAATAATTTTGCTATTTCTTCAAAGATAAAAAATTCTGGAGAAAGACAACAATTTCTTAGAGCTTGCATATTATCACCCTAGAGAGGCTTATATTATTCAATATTTTTGGTTAAGATAAAATAGCTGTTAAGAAAGAAGGAATGAATTAAATTAAAATTCCAGACAGAATCAATCTGTGGATTCTTTAAAAGCTTCTTAACTCGAATATAGTTAATTAATAGTTCTACACACGGTCTTACATAGCAAGAAATGTAGTGTGAGAATAGCAAAACTAATATAGCCTTGGTTGTAGACTATACTAAGGTGGCATATTTCAATAATCTGTTTTTTCCAGGTGGGGTCAATTTTCTTGCATTTGGAAACTTAGTGTGAAAAGAGGAATAGGTATTAAAGAAATACATAGCTATAGTTTAACTACAATGGAGGAAAGCCAAAGTACAAACACTTCAAAAATTTAGATTCTCATCAATAAACAGTGCAAACCACATTCAGTGGTGTGAGTCAGGTCAGTTTTCTTGACTGACAATATTTGAGTTAGTTTACTGGCTCAGGAAGCCTAATGGTACACAGTCATCAGTTTGTTAAAACAGATACCTTAATTTATACTTACTCACAAATGCCAAAACTCGACATCATTCTATTGTGTATTGTTAGGGAGAAAGTAGAGGAAGATTAATATTTGTTTCTATTATTTATTTTTTTGAAGTTTAGAATAGAAAATTTATTGGGAGAGAAAGCTTCTGTCCAAGAGAGGAACAGAAGGGGGGCCCAAGCGGATTGTCCCATTTCTATTCTTTAAAAGAAAATAAAATAGAGAAATACACACGTGAAATATAGAATTTGAGTTTCTGCTGAGTTTACATATTCATTGTATTTGTGCTCAATGAACACTTCCTTTGAGTTAATTACGCTATTTTCTCCTCCAAAAATACATTTCAAGCATGTAGATTTGTCTTGCAACAAAGTGTGAGTTGTGTTCTGCCCTGAATTTTCTAAGCATGAATGCAAAGTGTGTTGCCAGTTACGAACAAGCCAGCCTCCCACCATTTATAAGGGCTTGTTTGTCAAAGTTCATAGCTTAGCAACATTTAATGCTCCTCTAACTTTCTCTGCAATGTTATGGTTGTAATTATTTGGTGTTATTCTGGGAGTTAATTGCCAGGAAACAAAATTAAGGGAGCATGTCTGATCCTCTGCCTCCTCTGAGACTAGTGAAAAAAGAATTGAAAAGAGGTAAGCTTTAATATCATTCCAGCATGGACCATTTCTCTTGTCATTGGTCTTACTGAAGGAGTTCACTTCAGGAAAGTCATAAAGAGGTCATAGGATTTTAAACTACCAAGTTAGATTGGCATTACAACTTCCAATGACTTTCAACAGTTTCATATGGCTATACTGAAAGTGCAGGTTATTAATATCACCATCATGAGATTGCAGAGTAAAGTCCAGGGTTTCATTGTGCTAATAGGGTAATTCTTAGAAAATATACTTAAATGGGACAGTTTTGTAGTTATTATCTTTTAAAACCCCTATATGTTAAATTATTTGGAAGAACACAGTTTACATCTTTTGAGAAAATTCAGTGACATCACTGATAAGGTTTAATTGAATGGTGATTCAGACTGACAAATGTGTGAAATACATTTTTGGACCATTAAGCTTGAAAGAGGGTCACCTCAAGCAGGATGTAAAATTCAGAAGGGTTTATTTCACTGTTGGTACATCTACTCGCCTGAGATTACTAAGGGTATGCTTAGTGCATTTTGAACTTTGTGAATCTGCATATTCAGAAAAAAACCTCCGTGTTGACTGAAGGTTGTTTCTGTGTGATTAAAGCAAAATTCCTGTATCACTGCTTGGATCAGTTCTGTGCTGACTATTATCTGTGTTCAAGGACAGAATGTGTCTGTTGAGGTCATTCCCACTAGCAGAGTGCTCCTGCCTGCACTCGGCTTCTGTTTCTTGCTCCTTCAGCATCCTGTCTATCTCCAAAAGGGCTTCTCCCGGTAACTCAGTGTTCATTTCACATACAGCAATTACAAAGGAAACTATTTATCTTAATTGCTGAACCTCCAACAGATGTTTGCTTTGTAGTAGAAAGTCACCTTTATCTTAAGAATGATTTTACAACAGAAAAAAAAAAAAAAAAAAAAAAAAAAAAAAAAAAAAAAAAAAAAAAAAAAAAAAAAAAACACTGGCTGGTTCAAATATTCGAAATCTTACAACTTTGATAATGTTCTCATTCAACATCGAAAATAAGAACACTTAAATTGAAAGACATAATTATATGATATGGTCATATTTCATGAACTTACAAATGATGTTTAAAAGGTTTGTATGTTCATAGAATTCATGCTCATTTAAGTACGTGGTTACTACTACTGGAAAAATTCTGTTATGATATGGGGAAAAGAATTATGTTTCCTTCAAGTTGATATATGTATTTTTTTGGTGGGACCGGGGTTCAAACTCATGACCTTGTACTTGCCAGGCAGGCACTTGTGCTACGGAGCTATCTCCCTAGCCCCTTCAAGTTGATATTTTAATACAGTCATATCTTTCAAATAGTGAGAGCTTTCTTTAGGATTCATTGTGAGGCTTAAGAAATACATGTTTTCAAACAACTTTATAGTTTACACTATAAAAATTACATACTGACGTTTTACAAATAAAGGGATACATATATTGTGACTTCCCTATATTATTGTGATCATAAAATTCTCATTTCTCTTCTCTTTCCAATCATTGAATGACAAAGCTCAACTCCTAGAAAGCACAAATTTACCACAGTTTTTACCAAGTGAATATTTTCTTAAGTTTCAAATACTTGAAATTGAACTTCCTCTGTTTAAGCAACAATGAAAGCATAGAATATGAAATATTCTGATGATTTTGAAATATTTTGACGAATTTACTAATTATTTTCAAACACTTCTAATTCTGACTACTTTTTATCCTTTATGTAATAATGGTAGTGTGACCAGGAAGTCTATTATGTCAGCTTCATTGGATCAAGAAATACCTAGCAGTTAAGTAAAGTATGTTTCTGGCTGTGACTGGGTGGGCTCTGGAGACATGTCCATGGGTACTGCATAAGATCTCTTGTCCGTTTCCTCTGGCCTTGCTCCCTCTTGTATTTCTAGGCCACCATGAACCAAGCAGCTTTGCTCCTCCATGCCCTTCTGTCATAAAGTGTCTTCCTTGGAGGCTGGTGACCATGTACTGAATTTTCCGAAAACGTGAATAAATGTAAATCTTCTATCCTTCAAAATACAGGTGTTAGTTATTGTGCCTCACTGAAGGAAAAGCTGACACATGTCTATCTATCTATCTATCTATCTATCTATCTATCTATCTATCTATCTTTATGATGAACCAGAATGTATTACTTTACCTGATTATAGAAAGGCCTTCATCAATCCAGTAAAATCTTTACTATGTAGAAAACTTAACAAACAAGTTAGAACTGTCCCAAGGACAAGAGAATTTTATCCAGAACATCAGTAGCCCCTGTCATGTCTCTGTATAGTTTTAAAGTTAAGTAGATCTTCATTCCCTTGTGGGGCACAGATTATTACTCAGTTCAGTGTAATGAGTTACTCAATTTATCTGGTTAACTTTCCTGATATGTATAATGTCAATAATAACAGATATTTTGGAAAGATTTAAAGTTCAACTATGAAAATGATTTATAGTTCTAAACCTTAAATAAGTGCTAATATTATTTCTCTTGGAGCTAAAGCTCTAAGTGTGACTTTCTCAGTTGCCACACTTGTGACTTCTAAATCAGATGTTCACCTACTAAAAGTATAGTGACTTTGCTGTGTGCTTCTATGTTTTAATAATATTCTATAATCTCAATATGATCACCTCTCCTCAACATGGGAATCACTAAAATAAGATAAGCTTCCTTTATGAACATAATAAATGAACTAAGTTATGAGATAGTGCGCATCAATATTACACTGATTCTTTTGGAAGGTACAGATTCTTTTTATCACTTCTGATTTACACATACAAATATCTTTAATTTTTAAAGATCATTTCATGCAATGAGAAGTGTATTATACAAAGAAACACTCATCGCCATATTTATATTAAATTTCTCTAGGATCGCATTTACCTTGGATAGTTATACTTTAATACATGTAAGATCAAATGGCATGCAGGATGGAAAATAGCCTCCAGAGATATTGTCAAGAGAAATAAGAATCAATCAAATTATTGCCAGAATCATTTAATTTAGAGAAAATTAAAAGATGAAGAGATATAAAATAATCATAAAATGAGTAATTTGTCAAGGATAAAAAATAATTCTAAATTCATCTCTATCAAGAGAGCTTCCAAAGCATAAAGTAGAAGTAATAGAAGATCCAGAAATAGACTCACACATTATGCTCAAATGATTTTTGACGAAGTTGTAAATGCAATTCTACAGTGGATGGGAAGCCTTTTCAATAAATGATATTTAAGCAATTGGGCATCCATAGAAAAGATAAATCTCAATGTAATTCTTAACACAAAATGGACACTGAACATATCTGTAATCCATAAAGCTATAAAGTTTACATACAAAATAAGGAAATATCTTCAGGATCTAGAGTTAAAAAAAACTCTTTAGACCTAACTCTAACAGCGTGATCTTTTGGTTCCATTCTCAGATCCACCATTAAGGCAAACTGAGCCAGTCCCCAGTCAAAAAACTAATCCTACCAGTATGATCTTTCCCCCCATATCTCTGATATTTCAATAGGAAAAGAATGTCACATACATATAATAGAGGAAATTAAGACAGCAGAATACAATAACAACTCAGATATACATTTGAGGACTGCATGTTACCACCAAATCTTTCTTCAGTAAAATGTGTTATTGAACCACATTTCCACAGAACTAAAGATTTTGTTTGATTCTCATCCCTATGAACAGAAATTCAGAACTTATAGGGGAAAAAGAGGAAAAACAGTATAACCTGACACCAAGTTGAATAAGATCCTCCTCTTAAACGAGATCTTAGGGAAGAAAATATGATGAAAAGTACAATCCTTTGAGAATTTTTTGATATCACAGTCAATTTGAGCCTCGATCTTTACGAAGGTACAACAGTTTGAATAGAAAACTGTAAGTACGTAAGGCTCATGGGGCAGTGTAATACATATTACTGTATTATTATTCCATGGGTCGAGAAAATTTTTGAGGAGGGAAAGAAATGATAACCAAATGAATCTTTCCTTAGAATACATAATTATGAAAACTTCTTGGGGTCAAAGCGTGCTCCAAATATAACTGTACTTTGTGAAAGCATACAACTTAGATACATTTTGAAGGAAAGAAAAAGCATTAAATGACTACAGTCTCTTCCAACACATATACCATAAATTAAGAGGAAGTAATTCTAATAGTGTAAATGTATCTGACTCAGAAAGAAACTGAACAATATATCCGAGATCTGTTCATAAAAGTAGTGATGGTACATATTAAATAATAACTAGGCTATAAAAAAGATTCAGCCCAGAATTGGTTTTTAAAATAAATCTTATTTGTGATCCTTGGTGGGGCATGTAATAAAGCTTCATAGGTTTGTTTACTTTCCAGCATTTCTCATTGACTAATTCAAAGGAAAAGAGCCATTTAATACAGTGAACTGGTCACTGGTTGTTGCTATATAAACTGTATACTCCTGGTCACTGCTTGTGTCAAGGTTGATCAGGTTCGATTCTCCTTTGCTTCGCAGTTGTTCTAAAGCTAAGCTCATAGCCGGATACTTTGATAAATAATCAACAGTGGCATTTCCTGAAGTCATTATGTATCTTGTCTGTGCATTGTCATCTTTTGTCATAAGCGTGGGATGGCTACTAACTCAATTTCATCAGCAGCATCCAATAGTGGATCAATTGCTACTGTCGCAGTGTTATTATCAAGTTGAAGCCCAGAATCATTCTGTTTTGATCTGTTTGCTACTAGGGCCTGTGTCCTGGTAGCTAAGGGTGGATGCATTACTACAGTGCAACCTGTCAACACGATGTTCTGCTCCACAATGATTTTCAATCTGTGGCTTCTAGCTCCACTGTAATCTCCTCATGATTTTCTTCAGTACTACAATAGAGTGCCTGCTGATCACTGTGCTTGTTGATCCTCACTAATATTTTTTCTTCATGAGCTTCATACTCATCAGCCATGGATGAATTTTGCTAATGAGTGCATTAAAGTCTGGGTCTAGTCTTAGAGATTTTTTGCACACTAGCTTAGTATGACAGGTAAGACATTCTTCATTGCCACTTATCAGGGCTGTGGTGATACAACCTGCACAACAACGGTGCCAACATTCCTTCGTAGTCATAGTATCCAGCATCATATCCAAACAAGTGGGGCACATTTATTTGCTGTGGAAACTTCTAGATGAGAGCACAATTCCAAGCTATTTGTTATTGTTTCCTGAGGTATTTGCAATAATTTGTACAAGGTCAGTCCCCATGTTTTACTTGATAGTTGAGCTCCCTTTGTCTGCACAGCCTGAGATATTACTGTTCCTGTCCTGAGCCTGGAGACGCACTGACCATAGCTGGAGCAAGACTTGGATCAATATCCAGGGATCCTGGCACCACTGCAAATTTGGCAAGCCTGGGCTTCCTCAGTGGAGGTCAGGAAATACAACAGGGGCCTCTCAGTATGCAGGAGAGACTCAGGGAGACTGTACATAGGGAAGGAAAAGGCAGCAAGGAGGGGAGGCACCTGATGCAGATGTGTGCTGTGAGGGGGTTCTGCCTGGTGCTGGCCTGGAGACAGATAGCCTCCTGCCATTCCATGGCCCCCTGGGCCCACCTCCTATAGTACAATATTAACCATAAAACACCACCATGATAAGCCTCATCAAAACTAAACTTTTGTTCTCAAAATATTTTAAGAGATGTAAATATAAATTATAATAAGGAAATACTTCTAAGCCACATATAGAAGTACACATGTCTGGAACATACAAAGATCTCAAAACACAAGAATGGAAGAATATTTTAGAAAATTGACAAAATCATAGACCTTTCACTTGTGAGAATATGCAGATTGTAGATAAGTACAACAAGATGTTCAATATCACTGATCACTGGGGAGTTACATATTAAAACTATAATGGGAAGCTTTGTGTCATATCTCAAAAAGGTCAAGAATTAAACTAATGATGCAGGCAAGGATACCAAGATGTTTGTGGGTGATCAGAAGCATGGAAGTTCCATTGCTAAATTGGTTTTGTAATAAAATAATCACCTTTATCCTATTGAAAAGGTTTTCTTCAACCAAATACATGCTATGCCATGTCAGGTACTTGATAGTAGAATAGTGTTTTGATAGTCAGCTGAAGGTCCCCATGTCCTTAAAGAGGAATAAGTTGTAATGAGACACTGACAATAATACTGAGGGAGTCTACCGTGCAATATATTAAATCCTCTATGTAGAATAAATTCCTCTAGATCAGGCAAGGTAAACACATATTATGAGTTCTCCTTCTGAGTTAGGCTAAGTTTAACCAGAAGCCACAACTTTAGGATAGAGTGAGTGATTTTCTCTGCATCAGAAATTGTCTGGGAGAGAAGATGTGTTGCTATGCTTCTGCAAATCTGCTAGTAAGTGGTATGACACTGACATAGACATCAGCACGAACATGGTTGGCTTCATCAAATGAAGGACATTTAGAGGAACAGTTGAGGTGCTTTGGTCAAGTGGATGAGTTGTGATTTGTGTCTGCAATTCATGGCTTTAAGACAATTAAACTCTCAGCTAATAGTTTTCCAAGCAGTACATGAAACACAAGGTTACTGGTGTTAGTTTAACCTTTAGTAACATTTTAACAAATCTTAGCAAGGTGACTACTGGGAAAAGCATGAGAAGGGGCCTGAGTTCTATCCACTGAGCAGAGCGATTGTGTCATTTTATATTGTTTGCAGCTGGTATTATGTTGAACATTGAACATACGTGGAAACCCAGTAGATTTTACCAATCTTGAACTTAGGCAAATCATCAATGAATAAGTTCCAGAAACGTTCTGATAAGGGAATGCAATGGAAGATGTCATTTGGACTACAACTGCCCCACCAAATTTAAAGTGGAGATATGTGGACCAACACAGTCACCTCCATTCCTGATTGAACGTGTTCTATTTGACAGTTACGACCTGCTGTATCGTGCTGTATCTTTTGTCCTTGTTTAAGTTATAGCTAGCCCATGACACAATCGGGAATTGTGTTTTGCCAAAAATTCAGTGATGAGCTGATCACTCCAGTTCTGCCTGCTGTGTCGTGGAGATGATACCCAAATCCTGAGCACAGCCTCCATATTGAAGCTGCCTTCTGTGTTCAGAAATTCACCCACCCATAATATGGAGTCAGTATTTGAAGATGCTGTTAGTATCAAAGAAACACAAGAAAATTGGTTATCACTTCAACGATTTTTTAACACAATGAGATTAAGAAGAATGTCAAGTTAAGTACATACCAATTTCAAGAGCCAAAATTGTGGTAATTGTCATAGGGAGTAAGTTTATTTTTGTAATTCACTCACACAGTCCTGAAAATTATTTACTTCAGTTTATTAATGGCCTTCACAAGTGATAGAGTGAAAACATTCTTTAGACTATTGAGACTAATGACTCTAACTTCAAATCAGTAAGACGTCCTGTGTGTAGTAAAAATTTTGGAAATTAGAATGTAGAAAAGCTCTAACACCTATCCATGGATTGCACATAAAAAGAGAAAAGTATTTCATTTACTGAATTATTTTCTTGAGCTTTTCTAGTTATGAAGGAATAATTCTGGCCCTCAAAGTTTTGTGAAGTACATGGTATGGCATGCATTCTAACTTTAATTTTGGAGGAAAAAATAATACCATTACACTGAATTGGTCTAAAATGTTCCAGCCACAAGGTTGTGTTAGACACAAGTGTGTTCAAACTTAATCTGAGTGCCTGTCCTTGTGTGGTTGGAAGAAAATTGGGATTGTATCATACGTGTCCCTCATTCTCATATGTTTGATTATCTCCTACTGTACATCTCCCAACATACTTAGAAGGGAGTGTAGAGGTTTTGATTCCTCTTGTGGTAATGGTGAAATAGGCTCTTCCACTTATTATGTTGACTTTTCCTGATGTACTTAAGTTTTGAGTAAAAGGTTTAAGAAGGATTGGTGACACGGGAGGAAATCGGTATCATATCCTGCCAGGAAACTGGATACGTATTTACTTTTTTCTTTTAACAAACGTGATGATAGCTCAGGGGTCCACCAAATACATTTTCCATATTGGAGCTTGCTGAGTGTTCTGTGTTGTATGCTGAGATCTGCCCGGATGACACCATCTGTTTAAGTCTTAGAAGTCCTTAACTCAGCAGTTATAGGTACATTGACCTTGACCTAGGATCTTGCAGTTTGGATCTTTAGCTGATTCAGCCTTTTGTCAGGCAAGGTGACTTTCTTTGAAGAACCCAACTTAATCCAAAGCATATGCTCCTTAATACCAAGATCGCACTATTCTAGTTTTTTTCTTAGACTAGTGTTGTTTTCCAGCATGTGAAACTGAACTGCAAGAATCTATCTAGATTTCTTTAGGTAATTTTCTCAGCCTGAAATATTTCTCCTTCATCATTATTGAAAACCCAATCCTGAGCAATAAGTGCCTTTGAGTAATTGTCAAGGTCTCACTGTGGTTTCTTATAGGAGGTCTTCTGTCTCAGGGTAATCTCCCCAAAAGGCGCAAAGCTTCCTTAAAGCAAGACATACTGCAAAAAGCTTTGAGAAAGTTTATTGGCCTGCCTAAAAGAGCCTGAATTTTCAGCAATAGATACAGAAGCTATAACATAACCAACTTCCTTAAAACATTTTATATGACAGCCTGCTAATAGCATAAGTGAACCGTCAAAATTCTGTTGATTTCCTTGAATTCTATCCACACTTGCCATATAATTCCACCTATTTTTATGGCTATTGTAGAAGTCTGTTTTTGTAGCTATTATCAGAAATTCATTTGCCCAGCTAGAACAAATTCTAGGACTATTTGTTACATCTGCTGAATACACCAAAGTTTTCCCTGGCTGATAAAATAAACATGTACATAATTTGACTAGAAAACACTCTAATTATAACTTGAGATTCCCTGCCAACTGTGAAGATTGCTAAGGTGGCATGGAGGGTCTGAAATAGCCAGGATAATGTTTGAGCTGCTTTTTTAAAAAATGTAAAGCATCTACATGTTCTTTTTAATTTTATTAATTTTAATGAGAAAGAAATAACAATGAAACAGTTTCAAGGAAGGTTATTATGACAGTTATAATAATTAAAACATTGTATATTGTTCTTTTCATAGTAGTTGCTCAGAGTACAAGATGTACCCATAATATCTTTTCTAAACACTATTAGTACAAATATTTCTTCTCATTGAACTAAGAGAAAGTAGCTATATACATAGTCCAATAGTCTATAATAGTAGTGGGCTATCAGCAGAACTGTCAGAAGCTGTTGATATGAGCCTTTTAACCATCCAATAGAAAAGTCTAACCACAAAGAATAAAAAGTAAAGTCATATTGAGCTGCCTTCTGGTGCTCTCTCTTTACCCACTTTCCAGTTCCTCCCCATTTACTTTGCACTAAAGAGGACTAACATTTATTTGTCCAAGGCTACATTAGTTCATTCCAATACCTGCCACCATTCCAAGAAACTTAATTCATACATAATTAATTGGTAGAGAACCCATCACACTTCCTTTTTCAGAAAATCGGCTATGTAAGAGCTGGTGATATAGCTCAGCAGACTAAGCGCCTCCTTTAACAAGTGCAGGGCCTAGGTGTCAATCCCCCATCCTACATGCAGTGTCCTCCCTGCTCTTGGGGCTCACTGAGCCAACTATTACTCTGGGCGGGTGACACATGCCTATAATCCCAGTGCTGGGGAGGCTAAAAATAGGAGGATCACTATGAGCGTGAGCTGCATAGTGAGACCCCATAGCTAATAAATAAGAAAAAAAGAGAAGAGAAGAGAAGAGAAGAGGAGAAGAGAAGAGAAGAGAAGAGAAGAGAAGAGAAGAGAAGAGAAGAGAAGAGAAGAGAAGAGAAGAGAAGAAAAAAAAAAAGTAAAGAAAATCAATCTGTTGTTGTCTGAGGCCTGCGGCTTAGCTCAGTTGTTTCAGTGTCTGCTAGGACAAATGCAGTCAGTCACAGGGGATGGGGATTCGATCCTCAGCTTCACAAGCCTGACCCAGCCCACTGTTAAGGTAGCCTGAGCCAGGAAAAATATAATTTCAAATTAAAAAATAATCTGTTATCATATTTTCACCCTATTTGGCATTTTTAAATTTTTTGAGAAAGTACAAAATATTGTTAAAACAGAAAAATTACAAATGTTACAGAATTTCACTTAAAGTAATATGAATTTCACAGTCTTTGTTATAATGCAGGATGTTGTCTTCCAACCAGTTATTCATATTACCAAATATGTGTGTGCAAAATTGGAAGAAAAAAAAAGAAAAAAGTATAAAAGATATTAAGAGAAAAAGGAAAAACAACTGAAAAAAAGGAGCAGAACAACTGTTCCTCTCCACAGACCAGCAGAAATCCACTATACAGTTGTCCAATCCATCCTGCTTCCATACATAGATAAATCTGTTTCCCTCACCCATTCTCCCATCCTTCTCCTCAACTCAGTAACTCTTTCCTTTTAAATAAGTCCATTTCCTTTTCCCAGTATCTATTCTATCCTTTAGGTTCCATTTCTCTCTTTCTGATTCTCACAATAAGGAGGTCTGATTTATTTCACTTAACAGCATAATCTCTAGTTGCATTCATTTACCAATAAAAGACTCCAATTTCCACATTTATCACCAAAAAGGTTAGCAATTTTGAAGGAACAATTTTATTCTACATTCACAGTATAAAAGGCACAGGATGCAAGTTAGGGGAGACAGACTGCTTATTACAGACAGCCTGCAATAGGACAGAAAATATTGGTCTCTGTGCAACTTCCTTGAGAATGAGGTAATACAGGATAATATTACCAGATGATATTTGCACTAAATTGCATTCCAGGAGAGGAACTGTGAGATTAGGGAATTACAATCTTTATAAACAGCAGAAGCATGACTGTTCTCAGCTCTAGAGGGTGTTATTACTTTTATTGTATTAAACAGAATCTTTGCCCTTTGCTACAGAGGGCTTGCTAAGTCTATGTTCCAATATCTATTTGCTGTACAAATAACCTTGAAAGGATAGTCTAGGGAAAAGGAGAGTATCTGTCTTGGTTATAAGGTTTGGGGAATTCTTAACAAACCCATGGAGAAGGGTCAGCTATGATTGACTATTTCAATTAAAAATCAATTCAAGTAAGCTTGGTAAAATTATATAACGCTTTTGGTCAAGGTAGAAGAATTAGCAAAGCATATTGTAATTTTTTGCTAAAAATAAAATTAAATGAGTACCCTATTCATATTGTTACCTTATATTTTCTCCTTCAAGTTTTCAAGCTTCTTTAATAGCTCAAAATCCAGTTGGCTTGCTTTGCTTTAATGTATTTGATACAGGGTCTCACTATGCAACTCAGACTCAGGATGATCCTCCTGTTCCAGCCTCCCAAGTGCTGGAATTACAGGCACATGCTACCACACCCCATGTCAGTGGCCAGTGAAGCATGCAGTACCAGGGATCGAACCAGGTCCTGGTGCTTGCCAGGCAGGTGCTTAGACTGCTGAGCTATCTTTTCTGCCCCTCCACTTGGCTCACATTTTAATTTTGCATCTTGTGCCCTGTCTGCGTCTTAACTGGGTAAACTAAACATGTGTCTCAATTTAGGAAACTCAGTGAACTGAAGCCTTGGCACTTTTAAATTTAAATGATTCTAATGGCAGGAGAAGTGATGTTTTAAAAGTGATATATTGAATTTTAGAAATGTACCTACCATCAGCATGTTATTTTACGGGCTCATTAATAGTTACTCAAAAGTTAAGGAAATGGCATACTTGATTTATATGCCAACGCCAACTTTAAAGTTTTTCTTCTCTTTTAAAGTCACAACACAAGGGCTGGTTAAATAACTCAGCAGATTAAAGCACGGTGCAGCTGCCCGGGGTTGAATCCCCCAGGTCTGCTGTGCCAGCAGCGCAACCAGGGCACAAGACGGGGCATGGTGGTGCACACGTGTAATCTCAGCACTTGGGAAGCTGAAAACAGGAGCAGCACTGAGTCCAACCTACAAAGTGAGACCCTGTAGGCCCTGTACTAAATACATACATACATACATACATACATACATACATACATACATAAATACATAAATAAATAAATAAAATGAAAATATAACAACATCTATTCACTAAAATGGTGGTGAGGTGACAGGCGGGCTGCTTGTGTAGCTCATTGGCCCAGGATATTTGTTAGCCTGCATAAAACCTTGGGTTCAATCTGGGGTGTAAAATTGATGACAGGAAATGTCACTTTAAAGCCGTGCTGCTTACTTTGATTCACAGGTTTCAGGCCCCAATTTGAGAGAAGAGTGTAATTGGGCCTCATGGCCCATTTCTTCCTTCATTATTTTTGCTAAGGGAGGCTTTGACGTGAAGGAGAAAAGTCCCAGGGCTGTGCTCCAAGCTTTGCCCACATTGGAATACAAAACTGCCAGCTGCTTCTCATCCCGTGGGAGGGATCAAGGTTAGGGGGTGAGTGTACTTGTGGTGGAGCGTTTTCACCTGCCAATTATACCTGCCCAGTCAGCAGTAGCAGACTCACCTGGAAAGTGCGACAGAGGAAGTGTAAAAGAAAGGAGAGCAGGGATTTACTGCAAGAGCTCAGCAGTGATAAAAGTGCAGCCCACTCTTTCTTTGCTTATGAAATGTTGCATAGAAACCTCTCTCCCTGTCCCTGTCCCTGTCCCTGTCCCTGTCCCTGTACCTCCCTCCCTCCCTCCCTCCCTGGTACACACCAAAAAGAGTGTTTTACATACAGGATATTTTTTGTATTTCTGAATTTTCCTTGACCTCCTTTGATCATAATGCCTTAAAAATCATGTGTTTGTATATAGCACATGCGACTGTGTGTGTGTGTGTGTGTGTGTGTGTGTGTGTGTGTGTGTGTGTATACACGCCTTTGTCCGTAAGTAACTGCGATTTATCTGCTTGGGGATATTAGGTAGATTTGATTTAACTGCACTTCTGTTTTTCTGGACTGCAGTTCTAATAATTATCTTCTTTTTGTTCTCTTTCTTCTTTCTCTGGAAGGTGAAGTAGACTTCGCTGGTTTTCTACTTTGGTTTCAGCGTAGATTGGCATTTCAAACATTAGTTCTGAAACAGGATGTGCTTGAAAGTACAGAACTCATCAAAGTGAGTTAGGTAAAACTAAACAATGAACTTAGTTCCAACTTCATTCGTTTTATTCTATTAGTTTCGTAATTCATTTCAGAAGTTCAGAAGATGACATCACAGTTCCTAGTAACAATAATTGGGCAAAATTGCTGGGAATAATTGGAAATATGAAATATTTCATATTATTATAGGTCTAAACTGATGAGACAAAAGCATGGCTTCTATTATTTACTTTCATAGCTAAAATATGCTTAAATATTGGGTTTTTAAAACAGCATTATTTAGTTTTACCAAACTCACTTCATTTATTCTTCTGCTTTAGGTAGAAGAGCATTTGCTTAATATCTAGCATTTTCACATACACCTTGTGTAATTTTATGGGCTAAATTCCTTAAACATTTTCTGAATATCAGTGTTACTGTAAATAGCATGTTGAGAGTATAATCATATAATTCTAAGTACTCACTCCATTTCATACACATGATATTATTGTCAAATTGCTGTGGACCACAGGGAACAGAAGGTGGAATAGGTCAGGTCCAGGAAACAAGTCTGGGAATAAAAGATGACAAAATCATAAAGCAATATTCAAAATGAAAATAGGCAGCAGACACGTGCTCACAAAATGAAATATGCTTCCAACAAGTTCTCACCACCCAAAGAGAAATGCAGCCTGAGAATGAACACTGGGTGGAAATTTCAGTTTTGTCTAAAAACTAATCAAAAAGCAGCTCATTCCCTTCCTTTTATTTCCCTCCCTCCCTCCCTCCCTGCCTCCCACATTTCCTTTGTTTCTTTCAAAAATTAACCAAAATTTAGGACTTTTTCCTTCATCCCCTGGTTTCCTTTTCTGTTGAATAATTTCTACGTATTTCACAATAGCTTTTATACACTTTGTTCCTTACATACACACTTGATGTCTCACACCGGAGAAACGATGTGGCCTTCACATGTGTATGCTGTCTATTTCACTTGAGAGTGTAGTCTCAAGATGCAAACATCTACCTAGAAATTTCTCAAGATTATTCCTCTTTAATGATGATATATATCCATCCTTTGGTTTATGAGTGTTTGTTTTTTTCCAAGACTTAGCTATTACAAAATGTGCTGCTGAAAACATGGGTGCTCATATCTCACTGAGATGCAGTGTTTTTTATTCTTCTGGGAAGATATCCAGGAAAGGAAGAGCTTGGTCAAATCAGATCTTTAATCCTAGTGTTTTGAAGAATCTTCTCCCTGATTTCCACAATATTTTCATCAGTCTATTGTCTGAATAGTGGAGAAGGGTTTGTTTTTCTCCCCCATCCTCTGAAATATACCCATAAATTTATTTTTTTAAAACAGACTTTTTCACATGACAATCCATGTTTGTAATGCTTTATAAACTGCTGCTGTATTTATGCTATTTAAGTTTGAAAATCTCCAGTTGTCAGTGAGGCAAGTATTACACATATCATTTAGAGATAAGGGAGAGACAACAGATTATGTTTTTTTATATAGGACAATCAGGTACGTTATTCTGAATGGAAGAGGCTACAGCCAGATTTACAAAGAAAGAAAAGTCACACTGCATTCCAAGCCTATTAGAATTTCAGCAAGCTTGATAGATACCCGTATTGTCATTTAAGTATTTCACATCAGATCAACACAGCCAGGTCTTTGTAGTTAGTAGCTACCTGTATCAACTAGGTGATGTGATCTCCGGTGGGTGGTTCACACTACCTAAAGCAAGCTTTGCAGTATCTGCTATCTGAAGGCTGCTGACCACATAAGTCAAAGCTTGGCAGCAGTCACTCTAGTGATAATAAGATTGATCTTCATGAAAAGATGAGAAATATACTTCACACAGGAAACACACAATGATCTAGCACCATAATTATGTGCATCATTATGAGATTGCATTTGCATGTATAATTAGTCATGATAAAATGTAAATATAAACCACAAAGATATATCACATCATTCATATTTTAATAGTTAATTCAAAAATTAACAATTCCAAGAGTTGGAAAGTAGACAGAGTAAAAATGCTTATATATACTTCCAAGTATAACATTATGCAATAACACTGAAAAAATAGTTTGATAGTCTTTGAAAAGGTTTTTTTTTTTAATTTATCATTCTGTTTACCTACATAAGAGAAACAAAATTATATAGCCACCCTATATGTGCAGTGATATTTACACTAACTTCTCTCCTCATAGAAAGTTCCAGAAATCTTGGAATATCCCCAAATTCATTAATAAATTTAAGAAATACCTATTTTCAAAATAAACGTATCACTGATGTACACAATCTCAATAATATGATGCTGAATCAGACAGAAGCTTGTACTGTGTGTGCCTGATTTGTAAGGCACTCAAGAAAATTGTTGAAAATATACATGGTCAGAAATTGGATCAGTGTATTCTTCTATGTGTCACAAAGAGATCAAATAGAAAAGAACAGAGTAAAATAGTTTATATAGAAGACATGTCCTATATTATCATTGCATTGGTTGGTTAGTATTTATCACTATGTAAATTCTACTTTAATTTACATTCTGTAAAATAATCTTACCTGTGACACATTTATTAAGAAATAGTTCATGTATGCTAATAATTACACATTTAAGAGTTGCACATTTCATTTGCCTTTAAAATATTGCACAGTTGCACAATGATAACTGAAGTTGAATCATAGAGTACTGTAGTTTCATCAAAATAAAAAGAAAAATTCCTGGGGCTGGCGAGGTAGCTCAGTGGAATAAAGCACTTGTTTAGGCAAGCTTAGGTAAGCACAGGTCCTGTGGCTGGAGCCCCTGCTCCATATGCCACACCCGCTCCACCTACAGGGTGGGCTGAACCTGCCAGAGTCTGGGGCATCATAGCACATGCCTGTAATCCCAGCCCTGGGTAGGCTGAAAGCAGGAGGATCACCAAAAGTCCTAGCTGCCTACTGAGATCCTGCAACAACCAAATACATACATACATAAATAATTTATAATAATAATAATAATTTCCTAAAATAAATTATTTTATCTGTAGCTTTTCTTATGTCTTTCTTTCTAACTGTCTTTCTTACCCACTCATGTATTTTCCTCCATATAGAGAATTACTATATACAGTAACACAAAATACTTTGCTTTAGCACCACTTTGAAACATTTATCTCTGCCACTAAAATTACTAGTAATGAAGACTGTAAAATATTCACTGGTAATACAGACAAGTGGACAAAAAAATGTGGTATTTAATGCAATGATATATTACTCTGCCATAAGGAAAAATATGAGTCCATTGTAAGAAAATAAATGTTGTTTAGTGGATTGCCAAATAGCTCAGCAGAATAAAGTGCTTCCAAGCAGGCACAGGGGCTGGGGGTTCCATCCCTGGACTTGCCATCCTGGCCTCGGGGTACGCTGAGATAGCAATGGAGACTGGGCATGGTGGTGTACGCCTGTAATCCCAACTTTTGCGGGGCTATAAACAAGCAGATCACTATAAGTCTGATCTAGTAGTGAGACCTTGAACACCCTGCAGACCCTTCCTTAAAATACAAAAGAAACTAATAAATAGATAAATAAATAATTAAGCTTAGATCATAATTTTAGGTGAAATATATCACATAAGTTTAAATATTGTGTGTGTTGTTTTATATGAGAAACCCCAATTATAGAGAAAGAACAAGGTAGATAACAGGAGGTGGGAGCAAATAGTTCTTTCTCCAACGAAGAGATTAAGATACAGAAGATGAGGGAGAAGGGGGAAAAGGAGAATGAAGAGAGGAATTAAAATGTGTTATATACATGCATGAGCTCCATATAAAAGATGTGAATATCATATACTGCAGATATGTACTAATAAAAATAAAGGTTTAAAAATTATTTAATTATTTAATTTTACTGATGTTATCAAGAAAAGAAAGCTACGAGACACAAAGAAGTTTATGACAGTTTTCATTGTGTGTGTTTATTTAAATGAAGGTGCTTGCTTATTTCTCACCATCTTTATAATCTACTGAAATAGTTCAGCTGTAATGAATGAATAAATAATAAATTAATGTCAATGAACATTTCTTGCACTGCTCAGATTATTAAATCCATACTATTACTCTTACATTTGGAATTTGAGTATACTGGGCATTAGGGAGAGTTTTATGAATTAGTAATTTGGGAAAACTACACATAACTTGTAATACTAGCCAATACATTATTTTGAAGTCGAAAACATGATGGGAGACACTATCACAAGTTGTCATTATTGCCTTTGAGGAAATTGTTTCACTCACCATGCATACTTCACTGCAGGGAGAGATGACACTTGCAGAGTCTAACACAGAAACAAGATATTTTCTGTCTTTGCTTCTCTGACCTACAGTGTTTGAAGAGAAATAGCTGAAAGATTTTGGAGTGTCATACAGGTACAAATGAGTAAATTCTGAGATACTGGGATTTTTTTTTTTCTCATGTGAGATTCAGCTTTTGTTTACTAACGTAACGGCTTTCTGCTTCTGTGGTATTTACGAGCTTTCACATAAACACTGTTTTGAGATTTCAAGAAGCTGTATTCCTGCTTTTATATGCACAACTCTGTTTCATTGACAGTGTGTCCCATAATAAGCAATTGGTATTCTCTCAGGATATGTGGATAAAAAATGATTTCTGGGATCAAAAGGTTGAAGACCTGGGAAACTCTTTTGACATGGAGGTCTACAGCTCTAGTCTTTGGGAAAATAAATCAATTACTCTCAAATAAGTATGAGATAAACCTTGACATTGTTATCCTATTTGTAGTGACAGGTAGGATTTATTCATCTGTTAATGTGCACAGTTCACCTCTGGATGTGTCCCACTGAAGCGATAAATATTTCTTGATTTGTAGCATTATTCAAGATGTCAATTTTATCAACCTCTTCATGTGCTAGCTTTCTTTAAATCGTAATTTTTTTTTTTTTTTGTTTACAAAAAGGGCAATAGGTAATTTTATCTAGATAAAAGAATGTTATTTAGTAATTAGTATTATTCTGCTGGAAATGTTGCCTAGATCTATAGAGAGAATTGAATTTTGTATTCAGTTCTGTATGAGTGGGTATGACTACACAAAGAAATATAAATCAAGAACATTTTTTGGGGGGAAGCAATAATTTCAATCTAGCTTTCTCTGTGTAGACCTTATCTCTAGACCAAGTTCCAGGCACATTTATAAATATTCAATATAAAGGAGCTACACAAAATTCCCTAGACTATAATAACGTGTCCTCAGACTAATATTTAATATTTAATGTTTGAAGATATGAGATTTCTCCAAAGTGCTAGTGGCTTGTGGTTAAACTGATAGTTCTCTGGGAACAGAAAAGTCCTTTGAAATACACAATAGTTAAAAATACAAAGACAATATTACTGTTAATCAAATTTAAATCCTCAGCAGAAATGTAATACAGAGATATTTCCTTTTTCTTTATTTTAAAGAAAAATAATAAAAACAATAAAAATTATATATAATTTCAAAACAAGATAATAGGATATTAGCAACGGTTATTAAATTACATATTGTTATCTTAAAAGCAGTAACTTAGATTAAAATATAGGCATGAAAAATCGATCAAACAACGTAAGCACTGTTTCTTACAATGAACTAATAGAAATGAGTAGTAAAATTTTCTGAACTACTTCATGTGTGTGTGTACAGATTTCTCTCCCTACTTTTCTTCTTTCTTCCATCCCAGTTGCTTTTCCCTTTTGAGCAGTTTCTCTCTCTTTCACAATGTCTAGTGTATCTGTCAGGTTTTTTCTTTACTCTTTGAGATTCTTACGTTACAAAAACCACGTCTACACATGCAAACCTGATGTATTTCACTTATAATTATGGTCTCTAGTTGCATCCATTTTGCCTCCAGCTCAGCTGTGTCGCTGCCCCAGGACTGATGCGTGGCCTCTCTCCGCTGTCCTGCCTTGGCTGCCAGGTGCGTGGGCCGGGAGCGCTGTTGTGCAGTTGTCCCTGGTCTTTTCTGCCATTGGCATAGAAGGTAGGCTGTGTGAGGACCAGGGCATGGTGTGTCCCGGGAGCCCTAACACTCAGGAAGCTGAAGCAGGAGGATGGCAAGGTCAGAGCAACCTGTTGAGTTTGGCTTAGAAATACAAAATTAGGAAAGGACACAGCTCTAAGGGCATGCACTCAGGCTCCAACGGAGAGGGCCCACATTAAAATGTAATTCTGAGTTTTTTTTTCTTTTTTTTTTTTTTTTTATTGAGGCTTCTGGGCATGGGGTATGCTGTGTGGCCCAGGCTGGCCTGACAGTCACCATCGCACTTGTCCCTGCCTCTGGAGAGTTGGGGTTTCAGGCACATGGTACAAGCTCTGCTCTTTAAATTGTCATGGGGTGTGGGGCCCAGCAGGATGGCTCTGTGGTCTAAAAGCGCCTGTTTGGAAAAGCTTGGGCGGCTTCAGGGACCGCAGTTGGATCCCTGGCACCACATGCTGCGCCAGCCCTGCCCTCGGGGCGGGGGCTGACCCGGCCATAAAAATGAGTGAATAAACAAACAAAGGTTCTGAAACAATAAATAAATAAATAAACAAATAAATAAGTAAATAAATAAATAAATAAAATTTAAAAAATAAATTTTCATGGGGTACATCATAGGGTGCCTTTTTCCCTGCTTTTTCCTGGCCCAAACTCTGCACAGCTTGTTTCTTTATAAACGTAGAACTTTGCTGCTTTAAAATGTAATAAAATACAACACACCATAAACAGAACGAAGGCAAAGCAATAAATGAAGTGGGGAGAGTTGCAATCCACGTCCTTGGGAAGGGAGTCATATCCATGATGTATGCACTTTAAAAGTCTGTAACACAGGCAACTCAGCAAATTAGAACTTACATGATTCTGTCTGGATCTACAGGGTGGATATCAAAGAAATAGCAGTAGCTCAGTCCCACAAGTGACACCTGGCCACCAGTAAGCGTCAGAGACACTGAGTGTTTCCCTGACATACTAGAACTTTGTGCAATATCCTAACTACAAGCTCTTTCTAGAAACCAACTGGGAAACCCATAAGCTGGAAGACCCCCAGATTGAGCTGTCACCAAGGAAACATAAATTAAAACAATGATTTGTGATACCAAAGTCAGTAGATTAGCGAAATGTAACCACTGGGCCAGTGTGACAAGTGGAGACAAACTAAGAACACGTGCACCAAGGGGGGAGGAGGGGAGGAACGGCCCAGCAGGCGATGGAGATGGACATGTGACAGAAATGTCTCTGCATGCCCGTGAGGGTGCCTGCAGGGGTGCCCGCCATACCACCCATGTGTGTGCCAGGGGAGCAGATTTCCTGCAGCATTGTCCAGTGGTAGGTGGAGTGAGAAATAGTTCTGTACATGGGGAGAGGTGGACAAGTGCCAGGGTCGTGGCCAGCACTCTGCCTGAAGACCTCAGAGAGCACAGGCATCCGCTCAGCAAGGCAGAAGCAAAATCACGGAGTCCTGATTCGGGGTCCTCCCAAGCACCTCCAAAGTGAACGTTGGAGTTGTGATTCCTCTCCTGCACTGTGCTCGGCGGAGCAGCAAGCCCCTGTGTTCTCATTGTCACTTCCGCAGCCTGAATTCACCTTTCTCTGCCTGGCTGAATGAAAATGCTCAAGGGGCCACGATGAGGGGAGAGGACTCGCTGCAGCCACCATAATGCCACAGACCTGCTCTTCCATGTTTTCATTATAGCATTTCTAGAAGTGGTGGTGTTCTATATGTAATGGTGACAAATGAGCAAAATCTAGTTGATAAATTTTGTATTTCCAGAACTGAGCTGTTTCAGAAATGGCCTTGAACTCACCATGTAGTCTAAGCTGGCCTTAAAGTTGGGGTGATCCATGTGCCTCAGCCACCCACCTTATGGGATTATAGGCATGTGCCACCATCCCTGGCTATTTCAAGCCCAAGTTTAATAATTATGAGAACCTATATATGTCTGCTTAATAACAGTAAATCCCTGACGTCACAAGCACATGCATGTGTAGGTAGGTTGCAGCACGGCATTACTCCTGAGATTGCACAAGTGCGTGTCACACTGGACACATGTGGACTCCCACCCAGCTGTGTGAGTCGGGCTCGGAGGTGAAGCTAGTCCTGCAGTGTGTCGTCCTCCATTGTGCCCACGCAGTCTGCCTGCATTCATGTACTTGATAAAAGTACTAGCTAACAGTCATATCCTAATGGTAGAAGTGTCCGAGTCTGCGATCCCAGCTCTCCAGGGCTGCATGCTGGACAGGCTTGATGTGTCTGAGTAAGCCGTCAGAAATTGCCTGTATTTATCTCATACCATCCAACCTATCCCACTGCTTAAAATTAGGGCCAGGGATATAGCTCAGTGGCACAGTGTCTGCCTGGCAAGCATGAGGACCTGAGTTCAGTTCCTATTACCCAGAAAAGTAAAAATAAAAATAAATTATACTCACTGAATGGAAAACTCTCAAGAGAATCTAGGAACTGAATCATGTGTTGGGAAGATGGACACTGGACTGGTAGAAAAATCAGGGAGTGGAGACGAGGGATGGGGCTGTGTGATTCTAAGAACTTGTCTGCAGGCCTTGCTGCTGTGGGAGGGTGGGGGAGCCCTGAGAGTAGGCAGAGGAGGCTCAAGGCGATTTGGGGTGGGGCTCACAGAAAACTGTGAGGCACTGAAGCTTGGCTCTCTTCACCCCTGCCTAGGAGGAAACCCAGCCTTCTCTGCCTGGTGGACAGTACCTTCTTCAGTACCTTCATTCATAAATAAATAATTAACTATAACAAGAAAATTTCACAAATTCAAGATTTGCACTATTAACTTTTCTCCACCCCCTGTCACCTTTAGTCACCCCTTGTGCTTTGGGAAGACTCTGAATTCTGGGCCATGAGAGAAGTGGGGAGCAGTAATCATTTTGTCATTTTGAGTGTGATCAGTTCCAGTAGTGATGTCTTGTTTTAAAAGTCTTTTTTTTTTTTTTTTTTTTGTGGAATGTAGGATTAAACTGAAAGTTTTCTTTACTTTAAATATTACTATTAAAACTAATCACTGTTTTTTATTATTCCTTAATGTAATTCTTGCACATTTAGGACCACTCATCAATCTATATTGGTGTCATCTTTTTCTTACATCTTTTATGCATCTTTCCCGTGTCTTTCCTAGGCTTAATATTTCCTCCTTTTTCTGAGACATTTTCAGATTTTAGTACTCTCATCTGTGACAACTAAGGAGCTAAAATAAGCTGCAGATTGAGAACAGGAAATAAGGAAAAGTAAACGTTGAAATTCAGAAGGTCTATAGTGGGCACTGGAGATCTTTCCTTCAGATACAGGTAGTTCACAGGTTTCTTGAGATCCAGGACTTCACCATGTGATTTATCTAGGGCATGTCTCCCTAAAGGACCTTTCAGGTCTGTTGTGGTTTGTGTCTAGGTGTCCCCTCAAAGCCCCATGCAATCATTTGTGCACACTGCTAGAGTTTGTGAATAATTCATGACACAATGCAGAGATTGTGGGTGTGAGCACTACACCAGAGCTGGGGTGGGTAATCTGCATACGATATAAGGAAGGGAGAGAAGCTTGATAACTGCCACAGCTGCTGCTCTTCCTCTTGGCTCTTTGCTGTTTCTCCACCATCATGAATGGCTGCCCTCTGCCATGGGACTCTCTGCTTTGGAATCAGCCAAGTATGGATTGAAACCTCCACTAACTGTGAGCTAAATAAACCGTTCCTTCCTTAATTTTGGGTGTTGGGTATTTTGCCCCACCAATGACAGAAAAATAACTGAGATAAGGTCCTTTAAAATTCTACATGTAGAATCCTAACTATTGACTATAGTTGAAATCTGGAATACCTTTTTAAAATTTTTAATTTTTACTGGTATATGTTTGCAATGCATAATGATTGCATTCATTGTAGAGAATTGGCATATATATGTAATACATATTCATTCTTTTTATGTCCTTTTCCCCTTGTTTATACCTGACCCCCAGTATAGCTAACTGATGGTGTCAATTTGAGTAAGAAATTCTCAATTAAATTTAATCAGCTTTGCTCTTGTGTAACTGAAGAAATTTACTGAAGACAGAAATACTGTGGGAGTATGAGTGGCACTAATGTATAGTCCTGTAGCCTGAATAGAATAGAAAGGAAATGAAAAAGGAAGGCTCACTTCTGATTCCCCAGGAGCATGCATCTTCTCATTTACCTTAGACCTGGTCTCCTGGTTTCCAGCAGGAGATAATCAGCCTTGTGGCACAGGTCCTTTGGCTGTCATCGCAGGTCCTTTGCTCTCCTGACACAGACTGTTATGGGACACTGCCATGAGCTCCAGGCCTTTGATCCCTGACTGGCCTGTTCAAATCTGGATCACACATGCAGATCTTTTTCACTCTTCCACACCTGACACTGCCAGAAGTTGCTGTAAGCCTATCCTGTAAAATTTATAGATTTATAGACCTTATGTTAAATCTGTATCACTAATAATTAGATATGCACATCTTCCATATGGAATCAACTTCAATAATAGCCTCAGTGGGTGCCTGTTTGTGAGCTATGGTCTTTTTAACTTTGCATCCTAACGTCCTGCTTACCTTACTTCCAATCTTCTTTTTTTGCACTATGCTGTCTGTTTATTTATTTTTACAGCCGGTTCAGCCTGCCCTGAGGGCAGGGCTGGCGCAGCATGTGGTGCCAGGGATCGAACCGTGGTCCCTGAGGCCACGCAAGCCCTCCCAAGCAGGTGCCTTAGACCACTGAGCCATCCTTCCGGGCCCTACTATGCTGTCTTTCAAGAGTGATTTTGTTGAAGTTCAGAAATGCTCCTGAAACATCACTACAAAATCGCATCTGGACTGATCCTTTACGTGATACTACATTTCTAACGTTCTCAATTTTACTCAGGTTTCTTAGAAACACTTTATTTTGAATAAGTTACTACTGACTAGTATCTTTGTTTGTTACCTCAGTTGGAAAACATAGACATACTTCTTCTGTTGGGAGTTTTTATTTAAAAATTGCGTCAGTCTTTGGCAGGCAAAGTGGCAAAAGATATTCTTGTTATATTCTCTGGGGTATTGTTTTCTGCTGTGAACTCAGATGTGAGTTAAAGCCTTGAGTGAGTGGAAATAGAACTGGAGCATAAGCATTACAGAAGCAGAGATACACTGAGAAGTAACAAACTTAGATACAAGAAATACAGGAATAATTAGTGATTCTGGCTACAAGCTTTAGTTCACTTGAGGTTTTTTGTTTGGTTTTGTTTTGTTTTTGTTATGAAAACTGACAACTGTAATTTGCGATTCACCTAAGAAGATGAAGAATATTTGTTTCTCCATCTCTCTTGTAAATAAGAGATTCTTTGTAGGAATACAGAGACTTAGTTCCAAGTTTATTTACCTTCCTCTATTTGTTATCTAATTCCTTTTTGAGGTTTAGAAGATGGTATCACAGTTTATAGTCACTAAATTATTGAGCTTAATCACTGAGAACTATTGGAAATAAATATTTCATAGTTTTAGATGTGTAAACTGATGAGATGGAAGCATGACACCTATTTATTTGACAGGTAGAGAATTATTAAATATTAGGTTTTATTATTATTATTATTATTATTTTGTCTTTTTGAGACAGAGTCTCACTATGCAGTTCAGACTGGCCTTGCGCTCACTTTTGTAGCCTAGGCTTGTCTTGAACTCGCACCGATCCTCCTGCCTCAGCCTCCCAAGTGCTTGGATTACAGGTGTGCGCCACCACTCCCAGCTCAAATATTAGGTTTTAGAATATAGTGAGCATAGTTTCATTTTAATTGAAATATTTTCTATGATAATTAAATATTTAAAAATAATATTCAAAATTTTCATGTGTAGAGCTGGGCAATGTGGCCCACGCCTGTAATTCCAGCATTCAG
>PVJA010009993.1:42999-50499 GCA_004027025.1 Myocastor coypus
ATAAAAATATAATACATAATGAAAATATTTTTGAAGTCAAAATAATACATTTTCAATCCTTTAGTTGTGTGCAGTTTGCTCAAGGTAAAAAAGCAATTCTGTAGTTACTCTTAATTTTATTTATTTATTTACTTATTTATTTGTGGTTTGTATTTTAGGGAAAGGTCTACAGGGTATTCAGGGTCTCACTACTAGATCAGACTTGTAGTGATCCCCCTGTTTTTAGCCTCCCAAGACCTGAGATTACAGGCACATGCCACTACACCCAGTCTCAGGTGCTGTGTCACCATGTGTCAGGGAGAAGCCAGCAAGACAGGCCTGGGGATTGAACCCCTGTGCTCTGTGTCTGTGTGCAGGTGCTTTAATCCATTTACTTATTTGGCTGGCTCTCAAGTATATTTTATTGTTTTGATGCCTTCAGTGTGAGGATAGCAAACCTTCCTGTAAAGATCAGATGGTAACTGTTTTACTTTAGCTATTTTACTGTCATGTTAGTAGCAAAACAGCCATGGACACTGTGTAATGAACAGGCATAATTCTGTTCCAATAACATTTACTCACTTAAATTTGAATATCATACAACTTTTATATGCCATGATGTGCTATTCTGCCTTAAATTATTTCCATCTGCTTACAATTCATGTGAAAGCATTTTTAGCATCACACCTACACAAAAACAAATGCTCTAGGCTAAAATTTTCTGACTTAATTTTTACCGAAACATAAATTTCAATTTATATGAAACCATAGCCACACACAATAACTTGAGTAATTTGAGAGCTTAAATCAATAATAATATACATTACAATATAAATACATAATTGTTCATGAATTGTACATATCTTTATTACTCATCTAAACATATCCAGCCCACCTACAGAGCTGAGAAATGTACAAATTAGATGCATCCAACTTTAGTATTTTTCCAAATGTACTGATATAGAAAGTAGCTTGGTACATTTTGTTTTTATGGAACTATATTTACCAAGCTGGGAATATATAGCATATTTTATTCAACTGTTTTTTTTTTAGCTTGATTTATAATTCTGAAACTAAAAACTATTGAAGAAAATATATTTTGGGGATTTTTTTCTCCCTAAAATAAGTTTTCATCTTGTTCTCTGATGCTGTGTCCTAGTGATTCTCATTCTAAGATTTCTTTCAGAGCTAATCTTATTATCTTTAATGTCAACCCACAGAAAGTCTTATAACAGTTTAGTGTCCCTGAAAAATTTCTTAGGGATGTGCCCCTAAGCTAGATTTCTTTATTTCCTTGGTAGCAGCTTATTGTAAAGCACGATGGATAAATAGTGGGAAAAGTAGATTAGCCTTTTGCAATTCATGAAATAAGAAGACATCTTCCCCTGATAGTGTAGTTTTACGTCCCATACTATAATATACCTACCTATAGGCTGCCTCTTCTAAATCATGCGCTCATTCTTGAGACATATTCAGATATGCTGTTTCTGTTGGTGAGACCATACACGCACAACTCTCCCTCTCTCTCTCTCTCTCTCTCTCTCTCTCTCTCTCTCTCTCTCTCTCTCTCTCTCTCTCTCTCTCTTTGACTCTCATTTGCCTACTACTAAACTGAAGTGAATTTCCCCTACGCAAATATGTAAAGACCCAAACCCAGGAAGTAGGCAGCACAGAAGTCACAGTTCCAAAGGAAGATTTCTATAGATTCTTGCATTAGCAAATATGTTAGCCTTAGTCAGTGATACTTTTTGCGAAAATGATTAGTTAGATAAAAGTAGACACAACACTTATCCAACCATGCAGCAGTAAGGAAGATAGACAGAAATTTACGCGAAACACTGTGGATATCTATCTAAGTTTTAAGCATCTGATACTTTTGATTCAGGATGTCTTGGATTCCAAGCTGCCTTATGTGGTGGTGCCTGAAAGAGTTACACATATGCCTTTCTTGTTCCTCTTTCTCCTCTTGCCTGACCTGTGTACAAAATGTGGTGCGTCCGCTATCCTTGTGACTGACGTGGATTAATCAGCACTCTCTGAAGTTAAAGAACTGCAACATGTATGTATAAGTTCTGTTTCTTTTTTCTTCCCTTGTGGGAGAACTACAGACATTATCCACAAACATGCTTTTTAAAATTATTTGGACTTTTTTTTTTCTGTCTCAGGCTGCCTTAAGGGCAGCTCTGGGGAGCGAACTATAGTCTCCTGTGCCTGAGTGAACTGCCTGTGCAAACACTTAAACCACGGAGCTAATCTGCAAATTCCTTTTAATTTCATTGTGATTGCTTGTAAGCATTATATGGTGGATAATTGAACATTACAGTAATATGCTTTTACCTCCACTGAGTACCATGACAGCCTATCTGAATCTATAAGGTACATATTACAATATCTTAATTTAAATATTTAAAAAGTATCTTTAATTTATATCTCATTCTGCCTAATATGTTGTTACTTCAACTGGGAATATTGTCTAGCCAATATTACTTTACATTTTCTTATTTATTTATGTTTAGTTGTTAATATATTCCTGCTAGTGAAACCAAGTGCATACAAAACAAATTATCTTTTAAAGCAAGCAGTAATTTCTTTGATAGTATTTGACAGCATCCCTGTAGCTAAATGGGATAATCAGAAGATATTTTGATAAAGTCAGGGGTAAAAACATGCTCATCACTTTACTCTGAGCAGAAAGGTGAGGAATATAAAGGTTAGGAAAAGGATAAGGTACCGTCATGAAAGGAGCTCCAGTGCCTTATATGGCCTTGGACACTACGTAGGCACCCCTGCCACATACCTTGTTTAGCTTCCACAGAAACGTGTTGAAGCGGGTATCCCTTATCTCTACAAGCAAGGGCACAGAACCCCAGTGAGGCACATACTTGCCCAAGGTGTAAATGAAAACAAGTGAAACTCAAATCTACATGGAACAAACCTGAGCAGTGATTTTGCTGTTCTATATTCTTTATCTCAGGGTTTCCAGTATCGTGGAAAATCTATTTATTTTGTATATGAAACCAACAAGTCCAATAAATTGCACATCAAATGGCCCAAAATTGGTTGCTAAAACAATTGTTGCAACATTAATGTTATCAAGACCATAAGGACTTTTGTCTAAATTTATGAAGCAGATCACTACGTAGACAAGGGATGTACTCACACCCAAAAGGAAGAAGGCAGGAACTGACAAATTAGTGGGCCATGCAAATCAAAGAAATTATCAAACATTTCAATGATTTCTACTTCCACTTATGCAGTTGAAGAAGACAGGAAAATTTTCCTCAGTTATTTAGCTGAAAAATAAAATAGAGCCTTGAAGAGTTGTGGAGATGTCCAGGTAGAGTATCAGCAAAATTTAAATTGCTATTATGATGAGTCCAAGTGATGAGAAGTCAGGGAATCCCAAAAGCATCAGAGATAATCAGGAGATGCTTCCAGGAAGGCAAGTCTGAGAGTCAGATGTACAGTCCTCCAAGAAAGAGTGAAAGTGCACTGTGTCCTGCCTGGCAGCACTGCGCATGGTACGAGGAGGATCAGTAGCAGCACTGAGGACTGCCTTTGTTCCCACATGGCTAACAAGATACTAACTTCAAAGAAAAACATTGTGTGTTTCAGCAAGACAACAGAGTGAATGATTAGAAATATTTAGACTCTTATAAACTGTAGTCTTCTGCTTAACAAACATGTAAATCAATTGATTTTAAACAATGATGCACAAATATGCCCAGTCTGTGGTGTGCCTTATTTGTTTGTGATCTCATTTTCTCATCCTGTATGAGTGTCTCTGAGGGTTGCTGACAGGGTAAGCAAAGCCTGAATGCTTAAGAATGAAAATCAGTATGGCCCTTCCTGTGTGAAGACTTGCTTTTTGTCCATTTCAATATTCATCAACACCTACATAAAAGCACAGGAAAAGTAGAAGGAAGAGGGGCTTCCTGGCTGACATTCACAGTAAATTTTCAGAAGCTGAACAACCATTCAATTTGAGATATTTGACCAAAACAAAGATTAGAGGAGAAAAGAGGCAGAACAAAGCAACAACAATAAAAATGTTCTGTAATTTGCAAAAAGGAACAGTTCCTTCTGAAAACTGAATGAAGGTGGAAAGAAATTAGGTTTGGATGAAAACATATTTGCTACAGAGGGGGTAATGTTATGAAGATAACAGTTTTCTTCTCTTGCAAAATATGGCACATAAAAACACCTGGTTTTTCCCAGGGATCAACTTGTGCAAAGCCAAAACAATACATTTTTGCTCTATATATTTACTTGGTATGCATAAATAGGCATAAAATGTCCCATTGCACAACAACTATTTTTTATGCATTCAAATGGGGACGATCATGCAGACAAAGCCTGGTTACTTAAGGATGAAGATCAGCATACCCCTTCATCTGTGTCATGACTTGCGTTTTGTCCATTTCAGTATTCATTAACACCTACATAAAAGCATAGCAAGGCAAATAGAGATAAAAGGAAATTTTTCACTTTGAGATGCTATTAATCTTTTGGTTCATTAATCTTTCATTAATGGTACCTCTGATCAAAACCTTGTCAAACCTTCCCCTTTTTGGGAAGCAGATTTTTTTTGTCTGTTTTTTCGGTGTATTTCTATTCTATAATAACTTGCAATTTGTCACTTGTCACAAAATTAAAGTTATTTTATAGACTCATATCTAGTTCTTATTTCTTAATAGGAGCATCACATTCCAATGTTATTTCTACATGTATTTGTCATTATATAATTTGTATATATTAGCAGCTATTTTTGAATCTCTTTTTAAAAAAAATATTCTTCTTAAGGACCAGTGAGATAGCTCAGTAGACTAAGCGCCTGTTTAGGCAAGTGCAGGGACCAGAGTCTGATCGCTACATGCACTAGATGTGACAATACATGCCTCACCAGTCCTGGCTCTGGGCCTGCTAAGTCAAGCACCAAGACCGGCTGTGCTGGTGCATGCCTGCAATTCCTACATTGGGGGCTGAAGACAAGAGGATCACTCTGAGTCTGAGATGCACAGGGAGACCCTGTACCAAATACATGAAAAAAATGGTGATAATAATAATATTCTTCTTTCAACAGCATCATTAGAAACTATTTTTCATAGTTGCTGGAAGTATAACTTCCCTACTCTTGACCCCCATTACTGAACATAAAGTAAAGGGAATATATAGTTGGAAGTCACTGGAGTCCTAAGGACAAAATCAGTTTGGCTGAGTTTCATAGTGTTGTGTATTTCAGTCTCCTTTTTACTAACACATCTCTCCTTTACCAATTGTTATCTTCTAAAATATGCTACTGTATTTTAAATAAGCAGCATAAGTATTGCCTGTGATAATTTGGTAAAATAATTAATAGTTCTTTGGAGTAGTTTCATTACATTAAGAATGACTCTCCAATTTCCTTTGACTACAACACAGAACCTTGCAAGTGATGACCAAATTCGTTGTGAACGTTAAGATTTTATATATGAAAAAAATGAAATATTAGAGAATTTAATAAATAATCTAGGGATGGTTGGAATCAGAGTTTAAATTAGTCAATAATATTCCTGATCTTAGGCATTTTATCACTATAACTAAGTACAATGCAAAATAAAATTATTGGGGTATGCTGTGTCAAGGTAAGATTTGAAGATACGGTGTGAGGTGAATATATTAAATATTAAGGTGTAATACAGAGGAGTAGCTTACCTCTTAGACAGAAATATTATAGAAGATAGAAATATTTATGAGTAGGAAACAATAAGTGAGCAGATGGAAGGTATTTCAAGAATTAAAGACTTTTTTGGATAGAGAAGCAATAATGGCATTTGGACAGGGACTTGTTAGATGACAAAAAATTCTAAAATTATGGTGGTGGCTCTACAACTTTGAGAACAAAGTAAACATCTTTGATTTGCGCATACAACAGAAAAAGTAGTGATTTTCTAAGACTCTAGGCTCAAGATGGTGGTGCGGTATCATAATCCAGCAGAAAGAAGAATAATGTGAGAAATGACAAACCTGGCCTTCTCAGTCACATATTCGTGACTTTGCACGCATATGCAGCCTAAGGTTCTTTTTTTTTTTTCCCATTATAAAATAAATTAGTAATCGGTACTCTGAATGGCTAGCCCTCATTCTGATTTCTCCAAAACTACTTTCCATGTGCTGAATTCATTCTTTTGTACTTCTTCTGTCTTGTTTAATCATGTTTCGTTAATTTTTGAATAACAAATCAGTGGGCAGGTAACAACCTCCAGATTAGTCTAGTTTATCCTTTAACTTGGTTTTGTGGCATTGAAATTGGATGCATATTGTTTAAAGGGACAGTAAAAATATATTCTAAGAGTCTTTAGGGGTGTCCTGTCCATTTATTTAGTTGCACAGTGCTCCTCGCATGGCTCTGTTTCTAGGAAAGGGCCGGCCCCCACTGGGGCTAGGTTGAGCTGCGCACCAGAGCTGTTTGGCCAGCCTTGAGCTGCCAGAATTCCTGTTGGTATGCCAGACTGTCCATTGCCCTCCATTGCCTCTTTCATTTGCTAAAGTGTTAGCTATTAGCAGTGATTTGCTGAAAGAGAAGTCCAGACAGCCACACCAGCCTTCCTATAAAGAGAAGCCCAAATTTTGAGAACTTTTGTGTGTATGTGTGTTTTTTTTTTTTTTTAACATTTCCAACTTCATTAGCCAAAGTTTGCCCCTGGGGTTTCTGATGAGCATTTTAAAACCCATGAGAAACTATGTAAGTAATCAGATAATGAGATAACAAATGGGAATTACACGTGAACCAGGGAGGATTAATTACTCTGACAATTTTTAACAGTTATGCAATTTCAGCTTTCCTCAGTTACTTAAAAGAACAAAAAGAATATTTTTATCACCCTGAAAGGAATACTACAACATGTTTTTTGTTCTCTGATAATTAAATGACTCTGTCAGTCCCTTTAGCCAGGTGGTTAGAGACTTTTGAAATGTGAATATATTTCTTCCTGGCTAATACCCAAACAACAATCTATTATTTCTTTTTATTTAAATTCTTTATTTTCTAGTTCTTTAATGACCTTGATTATGAGAGGTGCATTACATACTAGGAGATTTTCTTTGCCTTGGTTCACTTCTTATGCTTCGTACTTACATAATATACATACACTTTACAAGATTGATGCAGAGGATTTGTGGACTCTATCTTGAACTACGTGAGTATTCTGCCATGGGGGTGAATTCAAGAGGAAGAAGAGATCATCTGACTTCACAAGCGTGCACCTCAGATGTACCTAGACAGAGCAAGGGCTCCAGCACCCAAGGATTTTCTAATCATTGCATAAACTGTGCTAAGGACTCATTACATAAGTTATCATTGCACAAAAGATTTACAGGTACTTTTCACTGGATTGAACTTCTGGCTTTTATACTGGGGTGAAGTCATCAGAAGGAATCCATTGTTGATTTCAAAATGGTCTTCTAAATTCCTCTTTTAATTTGCTCTTTTACTGACAGATTACCTCAGTACAATTCTTTATTTTGAAATGTAGTAGTTAA
>PVJA010009993.1:52999-58698 GCA_004027025.1 Myocastor coypus
AGATGGCTGCAGTAGGTTTGGTAATGATGAAGGTGGAGGAACGTATAATGAATTTGGCAATTACAACAGCCAGTCTTCAAATTTTGGACCCTTGAATAAAGAAAACTTTGGAGAAAGAAGCTCTGGGCCTTCTGATGGTGGAGGCCAATATTCTACCAAATCATGAAATCAAGGTAGTTGTGGTGGTTCCAGCAGCAGCAATAGCTATGGTAGTAGTAAAAGGTTTTAAACACTTCCAGGAAACAAAACTTAGCAGGAGAGGAGAGCCAGAGAAGTGAGAGAGAAACTACAGGTTACAACAGATTTGTATACTCAGGAAGTACAGTTGTGGCAAGGCCGAGGTGCTACGAAGAAGATATGTTTTAGACCATGCTCATATGTATGGGCAAAAAACTCAAGGACTGTATTTGTGACTAATTGTGTAACAGATTATTTATTTTAGTTTCTTTCTTTCTTTCTTTTTTTTTTTTTTTTTTTTTTTTTTTTTTTTTTTTTTTTTTTTTTTTTTTTGTCTTTTTGAGATAGGGTCTCGCTATGCAGTTCAGGCTGGCCTTGAGCTCACTTTTGTAGCCCAGGCTGGTCTCGAACTTGCATCAATCCTCCTGCCTCAGCCTCCCGAGTGCTGGGATTACAGGCGTGCGCCACCATGCCCGGTTTAGGTTATTTTAGTTTCTGTTCCATGGAAAATGTAAAGCATTCAAATGAAGGCATTTAATGTAGACCGTTTTGCACCCATGCTGCTGATTGCTAAATGTAATAGTCTGATCATGACACTGAGCAAATCTGTCCTTTTTTGAAAGAAAATAGAAGAAAAAGAAAAAAAAAAAAAGAAACCTACCATGTACACACTTCTTTCTTATAAAGAATGTCTAGAGTAATTGAATACTTTATTGCAAAACTGTTATTTCTCATCCTTTTTGCATTCTAGCACATGCTATTTTATGTTCCTCCCTATATTCTCTTCTATATAAAAGATATTGGATCAGATTACTAGATGACTTACTTGGAAGTTCAAAGCCAACACTGGACTATGAAGGTACTGTGAACACCAGTGAACAAAATGAAAGGTGAAGTCCTAGGACGTTCCATAACTGCAGTTAGCAATCTTTATTTATACAGTAAAATTTATCACCATGTATTCCCCATCTTCCTAAAAATATACAAAACAATAACATTTTTTAGTGTTTGTAATGAAAAATAGCAAAAATAAATGGTCGTATATAGCATCAACATATAAAATTGATTCCCAAATAAAACTATAGATCCCCTTCAATCGACGTGTTGCCAAGGTGATTGTGTCCTACCCATTTACTGATGCAGAGTGGTAGTTTTAACTACTTCTTAAGTGATAGTCAGATCTATACTCATCACATTAGATTACCTAGAATTTCACCTAAGAGAAAGTAGGTCTTGTTCGCAACAAACAAATTTTACCTATTAACAAAATTCACGATATTCCATGTTTGTTTCTTGACCATTGACTAATTTGACTCACAGATGTTTATTTAATTCTGACAAATACTTTAAGAAAATTGGTTCTTTGTTTACTTTTTGAAATTTATTTTTATTTTATTTATTTATTTTTGTATTGTAAGAAAGGTCTACAGGGTCTATATTCGAAAACCTGGGACTCACTAGTAGATCACACTAATAATGATCCACTTGCTTATACCCTCCCAAGAGCAAGGATTACAGATGTGTAACCCAGGGGCAGGGCCAGCATAACAGGCTCAGGGATTGAAACCCTGACCCTTGTGCTTGTTTGTAGGTACTTTAATCCACTGAGCTATTTGCCTGGAGTTCTTTTTTATTTATACCTATACAAAATAACTTTTTCCTGAATTAAAATTTATTGCTTAGAATATAGTTTATGTGTATTTTTCTATAAATCATGTTATACTGAAGTTGTACGATATGGTTTTATTCTAATATAGAAAATAGTATATCTCATAGAATGACTTCTGCTGTTTCTTCTTTAAAAGAATGAATGCTAAAATAAATGACATTTAAAATATATTTTATTGTATCTTTAAAGGTTTTAAAAAAACTTTCGAAGATTTATGTGAATTTTTTTGGTCATTGTCTGAGTTAAGCAAGCAAAGGATAGAAAGAAATAATAAAAGTGAAGTTTGCTTAATATTATGGCAAAATTGAGATCTGTACAGGGGATTGGAACATGTATCCACTGTCTTAGCAAAATAACTGTTTCTACATATCACATTGTTAAATGCCATTCTATTTAATGGCTGGAAACCTTGCATCCTTTTTCCTTGGAGCCAGAAAAAAAGACAATATGAAGTTACTAGAAAAATATACATTGAATGGTAGAAGTTTTGTTAGAGAAATTTGTGATCCCACAGAGTTTAGGCATCAGATAACTCTCATTGAGCTAATGTCTGTCAAAATATCAACTCTTGACATTTTGGATGAAAATATAAGTTGAGTGATAATATAAGAATGTTATCTTCTGGAGAATGATCCTGATAATTTAGTAATGATGTTTATTTCTGATTAATTTCCCTTAGAAAATGCATTTTCATACTTTTTAATGCTTATATTTTCAATATGAGAAAATAGTATCAGATAGAAAATATAGAAAAAAATGAGCATAGAGAAAAACTGAACTTGTACTGTTGTAATTCTCTGTGTTGGTGCGAAAGGAATGACAAGAAGACCCGATGAATATGCTTCAGAGGACTCACTGAGACTTGTTTCTCTCAAAGTGAGCCCAGAGCTGCAGAAACAGCTCACTTTTGTTGAGGGCTACAAGAGGGCTATGGAATGTGCGAGACTACTTTACAGATTACAGATCACTATGTCATCTACCATTTGCCTAACACTAGGTTCATACAGATGCTAACAGACAACGAAGGAGCAGGGGAGGTGACAACCCTTAACATCCCAAGCAAGAGATCAATAAACAGGGCACAAGCAAAGGAAGCCACTGTCTCTGCAGGTGCAAAATCCCAGCTTTCTGGGACCTACAGAAAGTTTGGAACGCTCTTTCACTCAGCTGCAAATTAAAGGAGAAAAATCTTGCTTCTGCAAGTTTATACTGTGCTAAGCACTAAGACATTATAAACATTTTATAAAACATAATATTGGTGCAAATTTAATTAAGAATATTTTGTCTGATAGCATTACCATTTAACCAGCAATTTAATCTCTGCATGCACAAATAGTAGAGGTAAAAACAAGGAATAACAAGCATCGGTATGCTCATGGTCATAGCAATATTGCATGCAAGTCCCAGGAGGAAGTCCTTACATGTACCCACCATCCTTGAACAGATAAACAGAAAGTGGAGAACACACAAGAGGATAGCGTTTAGAGTTGGAAATGCATGAAATTATGATGCTGACTATGACATGGAAGAACTTTATGTTAGGAGACATGAGATAATCAAAAGAGTGTGAATTCTATATCATTCCACATATATAACCTAGCTAGAATTTATAAAGACACAAAGTATAACTGTGATTGTCAGAAGCTAGGGGAGATTTCTAGTTTAACGAGTGTAGAGTATTAATATGAGAAGTTGAGCAAGATGTAATGATGGATCGTTTCAGTGGTTACACAAAAATGCAAATAAGCATAAACCACTACATTTTAGGCTTAAGATGATTCAAGTGTTAAGTCTTATGATATTGATTACATTCTATACCAAAATGTACACTTCGTGTATTTCTAATTAGATTTTATTTTACTTCAATTTATGGTCTCTTGTGGCTGAACAAATCTAGTTCAATACTTGAGTGTTCAGAACTGCTGCAAAATATGTATGCGACCTCCAAGTACCAATCTAGAGAAACCGAAAAGCTCTAAGTTTTGTGCACAATGACAGCTGTGATTAGAATAGTATAAGAGCCTTTATTTTCTGTCAGCTGGTAGGACTACAGATGAACTAAGATTTGTACTAGAGTAGAAGCGATCATTCCCCAAACTCTAGCACAGATATTGTAAACACCTTTGCACTCTAAAATGTTGCAGGTGCCTGGAAACTATGAATCATTGTACCTCAAATCCTATGCCAATGATTTCTTGTCATTCAAAGCCTCTGAGTGTTCCACACTGATAAGTTTTTCTTTTTTGTCATGTTCGGCCAATAGAAAGGGAAAACAATAAGAGAGAAAGGAAAATCTAACATCAGAACATAAGACTGGATTGTTCATCCAGCAGTGTACTACCTTGTTACATATTTGTATGGAATAAGCACAAACTAGAGTAGCTAATAATTATCTTCTTTCTGATTCAAGATGTATAAGTTTTCTCTTTTCTTCACAAACTTTCCTCCTGATCTGTATTATGTGACATTAGATACTCCATGAAAAATGTCATACAATTATTAATCTGGTCCCTGTTGAACCTTATTAGACTCACATTTCACAATATTGACTGTGAAAGGAGCTGTGTGGTAAAAAGTCTAGATGAACTGGTAAGCTTGTTCCTTAAAAGTACAAATTTCAAAAGTTTTGAATCAATCTTTCATACAGTTACCTACTTTTATACTTTCCCATTAGTTCCACAGCTAATTTTAAAATTTCAGTTTCTAGTACTTGATCTCTTTCCCTCATTCCATCAGCACAGCTCCAAAGAATTGTTTTACATAACAGAAAGCAGCTGAAATCAGTGGAGAGTTCAGAATTAATGGAGAAGTATAAGAATGTGACATCAATGGGAAGATGAAAGCATAGTTCATTATTAAATATACATACACATATTTTATTATTTCTAGTTCTCTTCTGCTTGAGGTATTTCTCAATGCGTTTTTTCCTAATCCCTACTTTTCCTGTCTTCTGGAACCTTGTTCCTCTCTCAGCTGATCTTCTAAAGCACATATTTTTTCTACAAAAGAAATAATGTCTCAGAAATTTCTAAGATTTTGTTTAAAGACTAATTCATCTTCATTATTTTTCAGTGTTTTGTAACTGAAATAATGGATACACTTTCCTTCATGGGAAAAAAAAATGTTTTACTGAAGAGTTTGGAAGTTGAGTAATGTTTATATGAGATCAGTGCTGTTCTGCAATATGACATCATTAAAACAGTACATATCACAGTGTGTTATATCTACAGTATTATACTAAACTTTACTATATAATATCATACCATACCATGGCATGTGTGATATTACATAATGTCCTTTCAGAATGTATTATGTCATGTTACTGCTTAACATTTTTTGGGTTGTATAGTGCTCTATCATGTTATAACCTTCAAATAATCCTATCCATCATCTGTCTGCTTGTATGTCTGTCTGTCTCTCCATCTATGTATCACATATCTATTTTCTATCCATCTATCTATTTATTTTGGTTTGCCTAAAGATTAAACTTAGACCTCATTTGTGCTACACAAGTACTTTATCACTGAGCCACACTCCCAGGTATGCAATTTGAATTAGTTTTTTATTCTTTTCTCACGTTTCAAAAGAGTTCAGATCCCTAACTGCGAAGTAGAAAATTTCTCTTACATACACAGTGGTACCTTGGTTCACAAATTTTATCCATTTCATAATTCTTTACAAAATTTCCATGTTCACATGCATTCAGAAAAAATAACTATAGTCATATTTGTCACCAAAACCAGAATTTGATAGAAAAAATAAAATTCTTCTAGACACTTCTTTTATTAACCAAATTATTCACAAAAGAAAACATTCTTCCACTGAAGTACCACAGTAGGTGTTTAGGTAAGTA
>PVJA010009994.1:0-58815 GCA_004027025.1 Myocastor coypus
CCGCGGGGGGGTGAGGGGTGGAGAGGGTTGGGGGTGGAGGGGGTTGGGGCACCTTCCAAGGCAGCGGGGCCTCCACCTGGGGTCCTGTGCTCTGTCCTCCATGCTCGAGAGGGGACCGGGCACACAATGAGGTGCAAGATGGGGGCCGGCATGCTTCGCAGAGGGCTGGGCGCCCGCTCCGCAGGGAGGAGGCTCAGGGCTCGGCCTAGGCACCGAGGAGGCCTTGCTGGTGGGGGCCAGTCTAGTGGTGTGTGGGCTCCTGGAGAAGGACCATAGCAGGGCCTGCCTGGAACAGATCTGTCCTGTGCGTGCGTGCGTGCGTGGGTGTGTGTGTGTGTGCGCGCGCGCGCGCGCGTGTGTGTGTGTGTGCGTGTGTGTGTGTGTGAGGAGCTTACTGAGGGAACACACGGGAAAACTGTAAAGGGTTGTAGTTGAAAGAAGCCCTTACTATAGTGCCTTTGTTGACAGAGAACGTTCTTTTACTGGTGTTGGTAACGGTTGAATGAAAACAGGGTTTCTTCTTGGGAAATTGGTCTTTATAACTGAATTTGTCCATGACACCAGTGAAGGAGGAATATGGAACGATTTTGCAGTCTAAAGTTTCTTAAAGTGTTTTTGGGGTACTCATTTTCTAGAGTATTTGCCTTTTGAATTTTATGGAGAAAATGTTTCATAGTTAAGTAAAGATGGCAAGTATGAGTTAATTCTCACTATGCGATTGGGGCTGTAATCTCCTGGGTGGGCAGCTGGGATGCCCAGTTTGTAAAAAGTTGCCTTGTGTGGTGGCACACGCCTGTAATCTCACAGCTCAGGAGGTGAGGCAGGAGGATTGTCATGAGTTGGATGTCATCCTAAACTGCATAGTGAGCTCAATGCCGACCTGAACTATTATTTTAAAATGTACTTAGTACAGGGTCTTTGGACTTGTAGTGATCCTCCTGTTTTCAGCCTTCCAAACCCAGGGATTACCTGCGCGCCCCATCAAGCCCAGCCTCAATTACCTTCTGAGCGCACCCCGGGGTCGGCCCTGCATTCCAGGAATTGAACCCCCAGCCCTTGCATCCGCCTAAGCAGGCGCTTTAATCTGCTGAGTTATATGGTCAGAACTATATAGTGAGATCCTGTCTAAAAAAAAAGAAAAAGAGAGAGAGAGAGAGAGAGAGAGAGAGAGAGAGAGAGAGAGAGAGAGAGGGAGAGGGAGAGAGATTATATGAATAATTAAGGAAAAATGCTTTTGTATACACTTAGGTAATTTCATTCTAAATTATTCTCATAAATTTAATAGCCCTTTGATTTTGTTTAATTATGTGGACAGAAATAAGTCAGGAAAAGTTGAGTTTATTAGTTAATAAAAGCCTTAACAAGGTTCTCTGGTACTGATTAACATGTTAGTTAATCAGTACTACAATCAGTACTACAATAATACTACAATTGTTTTGTTTTTAAAAAATTTTTTCTAAACAAATTTTATTTATTTGGTACAGGGTTTCACTACACAGCTCAGACTCACAGTGATCCTCCTGTCTTAACCTCCCCAGTGCTGGGATTACTGGGCATGTACCACACCCAGTTTCAGTACCTAGTATGGTGTGCCCAGGGTTCCTGGTCCAGCACAACATTGAACCCTGGTCCTCAACTTTGCCAGGCAGGCACTTTAGATGGCCACGCTATCTTCTGAGCCCCTACAGTTGTTACTTTGAATTTCAGTTTAAATAAGCAGTGTTTAATTACATTAGATCATCATTTACAAGGCATTTAGAGCATTTTTCTTATTTCATAGTTAAAAAATTTATAGTTTAACTAAAATTATAATTGCTTTAGCAGTATTTTAAGAATTTGCTATATTCATAAGGTGATCAAACTGATTGTTTATGTTCTTGATCCAAAAGTGTCTATTGTATTGTTTTAGATTAGTTGAATTGATAGTCCATGTAATAGTTTAGTTTGTAATCATCTTGATATGGGAAGAGACTTCATTCGTTTCTTTATACGTCTCAAACTGTTCCTGTTTGATTTAAATATTTCTGAGTTTATAAAATTCATATATGAGAGTTCTCTTCTTAAAGAGAAATATAGCAAGCATTTTACTGTGACTAGAGAAGTTGAACTTGATGTACTTCCTTTGAAAACACTCAAAATGCTTTTCATAGCTTTACATCATTTGTAATTATTTAATACAATGTTGATCAAAGATCCCCTCTCTTCTCAAGGTTTGTTTTCTACATAGAAAAAAATACAAAACAAACAAACAAAAAAACCTGAAGAGTGAAACCTTGAGTGTCTCCACCCAGAAATCACATTCCCCAGGAAGTCTGACCTTCACCACTTATCTGCGGTCCTCCTAGACTGATTAGAAGCCTCTTTCTGGAGCTACCACAACATTCCCGTCCTCTTTCCCATCTCCCCATCTCCCCATCTCCTGTTTTAGTTCTGGGGTTGAGGCTCATCGCTTTTGCACTAAGCTACCATTTCCTAAATTACTGTTTTAAGACTTGGTCTCCTAAATTCCCTCAGCAGGGCTCCAATTTTAGATCCCCTGCCTCTGCCTCCCAAACACTGGGATTACGGGCGTGCCATGCCCAGTCTCAGCAGGCCCCCGGGAGTGGGGCTGGCACAGTTGAACTCTGATCCCTAAATCTGCTTAAGCAGGCACTTCAATCCACTGAGCTATTTGGCTAGCTCTTAAAAAAGTTTTTCATTATATGACTGTTCTGTAGGGCTTTGCTAACTTTATGACCTTTTTCTGAAACTCAGTCATCTAAGAAGCACTGGTTGCAAATTGTCCCTTCTTTGACTTATAGCCAAGCATCCTCCTCTGACCTTTCCCAAAAGATATGAACAGTCTGTTTCATTCAGTGGAACAAACACTAAATGCAGTGCAACAAATATTGAGTTCCTGCCTTTTATAAATTTCTATATTTGGCAGAGTGAGGGTATAGAAGTGAGTAATCCTTGATTATTGGTCAGGAACTTACAAAATAATGGCTAAGGCATCTGTTGCTAATGCAAGATAGACTATAAATGCAAACAGCCGAGCCCAGTTTGGCCCCTTGTTCTGTGGGACTTGGCCTTGTGGATGAGGCACATCTCAGGAAATGTTTATAGTGCTGTTAGCTTACAAAGGGTCTGCATAGAGTTGAGGAGATTTTCTCAATGAATCATGTAGCCACCTAAGATCAGATAATTACTGTTTTTATTTGATTTTTTATTTTTTTTATTTTTTTATTTTTTTGTCTTTTTGAGACAGGGTCTCGCTATGCAGTTCAGGCTAGCCTTGAGCTCACTTTTGTAGCCCAAGCTGGTCTCGAACTTGCACCGATCCTCCTGCCTCAGCCTCCTGAGTGCTGGGATTACAGGCGTGAGCCACCACGCCTGGCTTGATTTTTTTATTTTTATTTTTATTTTTATTTTTTTTTAGTGGGACTGGGCTTCAAACTCACAACCTTGTACTTGCCAGGCAGGCATTTGTACCATGGAGCTATCTTCCCAGCAGTGTTTTTATGTTTTCGGATTATGTTTCAAATTTTTTTCTAGGTCTTTTAAATCTGTACATACATTTGCATATGTACATTGAATGATTAAGTTTTTTCACAGTTTTTACTTTTTAAGATAAATATGTTTTACATTTAAAAGTTGTATTAGTACTTGAAGGAAATAATTTATCAGACTGATCTGGCATTTGGTTCAAATCATGAGTATTCCTAAGAGCAAAAAGCAGTGTGATGAAGCTAATTTATGAGATATTTAAGAAAAGAAAACTTGAAAGTTATTGTTCTTTAACAAACAATTTTTGGGGAACTGTGTTACTACTGCACAGCCAAGATGTTTTTTACATTTGTAAAGCTATTGTTGACAAGCTTTTATATTCTTTATTATTTTAGGTAATGTCAAAGCCTACCAGTTGTTATTCTGTGAAATGACAGTGCGAACTGATGCTGTTATAGTATACCAGTAAGAACGCGGCTTGTGTATTTTATGTACACAGGCGCTCAGCTGTAGTGACAGATGGCTGCATGCTGTGTGATTAAATGCATATTAGTGTTTGCCCTGGGCATTTGGTTATTACCATCTTTACTTCATTACATTACCACACTGTATGGCCATATAATTTATAAGATAATACACACATCACTTTGTTGCTGATAGGAATTATTCTGTTTTATGGATGGTGTCCTTTAATTTTGCCTTTCATGGATTATAAAATTGGTTAATATCTGCTGAAGTGAATCACTGGAGAAGCAAATAAAGATGTTGGCCTCCGGTCACAGTGTCATTTGTGATACTGGCAAAAACGTACAGGCTCATTTATCCCTGTACATGATTGATAACAGCATGGGTTAAATGGAGAAAGCTTTGCTTCCATTAAAGGATCATCATGAATGAAGACCTCCCACTTAAAAGTCAGGCATGATGAGAAGATGAGAGACTATCTACAGGTCAAATTAAATAACTTAAATAATTTAAGTAGAATGACAGTATAATTTGTCCATTCTGTGTTATGACTCTGACCCCTATCAGGATTATAGGCTAACTTACTTTTCACTGTAGAGTATTTAAGATGTAATTTTTAATAAACACCTTCAAAGATAAAGAGGCTGTTATAGCTCTTCAGTTGTGGTAAGATCAGATTTTTATTATGTTCTTTTAAAAAAGCACTTTTACAAAATGTAATATAAAATATGAAATCAATAATATTCTGAATATTGAGCTAATAAAAGCAGTTCATATATATTTAATTTACCTTCAAGATATTTTAAATAATGAATATATAGATGTATTATATGTTGTGAATGGTATATTTATGAATATTATAATGTATTTTACTGTAAGCAAGCTACGTGTAAGAGTTCATTATTGACAATTTGGGGTAAATCTTAAAATAAAGCTATAGTATTTTTTTAAAATTTTGTTTATTTATTTATTTTTATGGCCGGCTCAGCCTGCCCCGAGGGCAGGGCTGGCTCAGCGTGTGGTGCCAGGGATCGAACAGCGGTCCCTGCAGCCGCCTAAGCTTTCCTAAGCAGGCGCTTTAGACCACTGAGCCATCCTGCCGGGCCCCAAAGCTATAGTATTTTTGATAGCTACTTTCCTATATGGAATTACTGTTTGCATTTATTCAAGTTGTAGTTCAGAATGGACAAAGTACATGCATTTTTGGAAAATCCTTTCATTAAAAACAGTACTGAAATTTGAGAGTATGTTGATATGTGAAGAGTTGAATAGAGATAAAGTTTCCAATTATTAAGTGTAATTTTTAGATGACAAGAACAATGTGTTTCATATATAAGCATTCTCACTATTGTTTTTGGGGTGTGTGTGTGTGTGTGTGTGTGTGTGTGTGTGTGTGTTTTTTTTTCAGTGCCAGGGCTCAAAGTCTGAGCCTTGTTCATGGTAGGAAATTCTTTCCCACTCAGCCGCACAGTCCCGAGCATTACTTCACTGGCTTTTAACCTCCGTATGAGGCAGCATTTTGCATATATTACCTGTCTTAATCCTCCCACTCTGTGAAATGTCATTGTCTCTGCTCTATAGTTGAGGAAGCTGAAACCTAGAGGGATAAAAAGATTTTAATGCACATGTGTTGTGGATACTGTTATAAGGATCTACAAAAATACCTGTCTTGTTTAAAAACAGCATGCCAAAAATCAAATGTTACCGCAGCACTTCAAAGCTGTTATAATTCTCACCTTATCATGCTGTTTATAACATCATTATATTCCTTTTTTATGACAGTGATTGCAGTAAAAAATGTTCACATGATCTATATACATGCATGCATTTACATATAATTAGAACAAAACTCTGGGCCGAGGCTCAGCGCCCTAAGTGCCTATCTCATAAGTGCATGGTCCTGAGTTTGATCCCTGTTATAAAACAGCATATGTGAAGAATTCTGATATCTCTAACCTAATTTATTATTTTATTTTATGTAAGAAGTGTTATTTCCAACTAAACTGATTTTATGTATCTCTAAGAGTTCCAAACCAACTTAAAACATACTTTAAGTTTCTTCCTTTACAGAAGTCATATATGCTCTTCATAGAAAGGGGGAACAAAATTGCTTCTCTTTTTTTTGCAAGGATTGTTCAGAAAAATAGAGACTTCACTGCCATTTCCTCCTGTCCAGACCAGTTGTTTATCTCTGAACAATATCCTTAGCATTGATCTTCTTGATCATTTAAGTTTTAAGTTTTACACAATACCTAATCAACTTCCCTTCCTCCTTCCCTTCCTTTCTTTGTCTCTGCAGTACTGGGGATTGAATAGTGAGCTACATTCACAGATTTTTTTTTTAAAATTTTGAAACAAGGTCTGGTGGTATACCTTAGTGGACTAAGTGCTTGCTTAGGTAATCACAGGGGCCAGGGTTCAATCCCTGGCACCATATGCTGCTCCAGCCCCACCCTTGGGTGAGTTGAGCTGGTGATGGAGATTGGGCATGGTGACACATGACTGTAGTCCCAGTACTAGGAATATATAAATCAGGTGTATCACTATGAGTCTGGGCTGTGTAGTGAGACCCTGCCCCCCCCCACATTAATTTTGAAACAAGATGTTTCTAGATTGTATATTAGCTAGGCTGGGCTCAAAGTTTTAGTCTTCCTGCTTCAGCCTCCCAAAGTGCTAGGATTAAAGACATGTGCCACCATGCCCAGCTGTAATAAAGTCCTATAATGGCATGATGATTTGGCTTCCTTTCATCTTTGGTCTAACCTTTCCCTCTTCATGTATCAGCTGTTCTTCCCATATTATTCCCTCATACTGTCCATTCTACATATTACAGTCTATATAATATATCACTATGTATATACAATATCATTATATATACCATCCTACATAAAGGTGGTTCATAGCTGCACGACTATTACATGCTATGGTTATGCTCCTTGGTCACCTTGGTTTGTCTTCCTCATTCCTTGTTTTTTAATATATTCGTTATTAATTCAGTGTCTGACTTTTTTCAGTAAAAGTCTTCTGATTTATTTTTTAGTTTTTAAACTAATTTTAATGAGAAGGAAATAGGAATGGAACAGTTTCAAAACAGGTTAGTAGGACAGTTACAATAGTTAATACATTGCATATTGTCTTTGTAGTGATTATTCAGAGTACAAAATGCAGACATGTATCTTGTCTAAGCAATATTAGTACAGTTTTCTTCTCATTGAACTAAGAGAAAGTAGTTGTCTATTCCAACTATTTTATATATACATATATATTTTTTCACTACAAAATGATCCTTCATTTATATCGCTCTTATTTGCTTTGTCAGAGATGAGTGTTCCATTGCTGTTAGAGAAGCTGTATTTGGAAAAGTCTTTAAAGGACCTTTTGGTAATTGAGGCAAGTTCAAATATTGTAGATACTTGAATTCAGCAAAATAATCCAACATAGTCCAATAGACTGTAATAGTAGTGGGTTATCAGCAGAGTTGGCAATTGTCAGAAGTTATTGACTTAAGCCTTTTACAGCTCAGCATATGAATATGGCATTTTTTATATGTTGTGGTTATACTTTTCTGCTGGATGATTAAGACGAAGTTAAAGAAGACCTATATAACTAAAAATGTAACTTTTGTGTCTGACAAGGTCAGTCAAGTCCCCTCAGAATTTATGCTGTAACCACATACAGCTCTTTTGTCAGTGTCAGCCATTTGGATAAGTCACGGCCATTGCTTGACAAATGTGCTGTCTGTGAAAGCCTGAGAGAATTTTTTTTTTTCTGTAGTGACTCTCCTTAGGCACATTATACATCATTTATCACTTTCCTTTGTGGCCCCATCATCTTGAACAGAAAATTTGGAACACCTCTGAGTTATTAGATGTCACAGTACAGGTGTTTTTATGTCCTGAGTCCTCACTGATCTTGAAGGGTTAGGGCCAAAATGTTGGCTATCCTTGTAACCCTGCCAGCTTAACTGTTTACTCTGGGACTTCTGAGCAACAATTATTGGAACTTCTGGGCTAATTCTCTAATATGGTAATCTGTTTTTCTTCTAGCTTTTTCTTTGGCTTTTTGTGAGATTTCTGTTTTTTCTTTTTATCTTGTCCCTTTTCCTCCTTTACCAGGCCCTTTTTATTTTTTCAAAAGGTTCTCACCACAGTGCCCATGCCAGCCTCCAACTCCTAGACTCAGAGGAGCCTTCCACCTTGTCCTTAGTGCTGGGTCTGCAGGTTCACAACACTGCACCCAGCTAAAATTTCTCCAGATTTGTCTCCTAACCCTTCTGTTGATTCTGAAAATGTGTATACTGTTAATTTTTTATAATGTATTTGATCCAGGGTCTCTCTACATAGCTTGGACTAATGGTGATCCTCCTATTTTCATCCTCCCCAGTGTTAGAACTACAGTCTTACACAACCAAACCAGGTCTCAGTCTTAGTGGCCAGCTTAGTGCTCTCCGGGCTGGGGCTAGCACAGCACAGGGAGAGAATGCTGGTCCCTGTGCATGCCTAAGCAGGTGCTTAGTCCACTGCGCTATCTTGCCAGCCCCATGCTGTCATTTTTTGAAAGAACTGTTTCTCATCATATTGTCTCCTTCAGGTGAAAACATCAAAAAGAAAATGGAATCTGAAGGGTACAATAGAGCCTGGAAAAAAGAAATGAACTTATTAAAAGGGAAAAAGCCACTGAGTTGAGAAAAACAGGAGGAGTATGGAAAGAGATTTATCTATGTATGTAAGCAGGATGGTTTGGACAGCTGTACTGTGGATTTGTGCTGGTCTGTGGAATAAAGCACATAATGCTTAATTTGTCTCCTTTTTTAACTTTCCTTTTTCTCTTAATTTCTTATACTTTCTTCCAATTTTAGGGTGACATTTTCTTAATAAAAATATTAATGGTATTTCTTTTGGAAAAGTGTCCACTGCTTAGTCTTTGCTTCCTCTGAGTTGCTTTTTTCAGTTTTCCATTTTGTTAGGACCTTTTTGAACTTAGACACTTTCCCTCAAATGTCCATTGGCCTTCAGCTGTCAGCTCAACGTTTTTAATGATACTGTGCTTGCCTATAAGGCACATATTCGGGGATTGACTATTTTTCTATTACTGAGCATTTAAGTTGTTTCTATGTTTTTTGTTATTTATTAATAAGTAGTAGTAAATGCTTGTCAAGAGGAAACTTTCTGCATTTAGGAGTTGTTTCAAGCAGATTGTTAGCAGTAGAGCCAGTGAACCTGTGTAGTGTATGACTCAGATATGGTAAGTTGTTTTCTTAAAGGATTCCCTCTATTTCTACCAAAACTGTTGGAATGCCTTTTCCACCATTTCTTTGCTAATTATAAGTAGTTTTTTGAGACAGCGTCTCTAGTTCAGACTGTACTTCAACTCACTTTGTAGCCTAACTTGACCTTGAACTTGCAACAAGCCTGTTTAGGCCTCTCAAGTGCTGGTATTACAGGCATGCGCCACCATGCCTAGCAATTCTGAGTAAATTTTTTAAAACCTTGTAAATTTAATAAGGTAAAAATATTATTTTAGTGTGCAACTTTAACTATCACTAGTAGGGTACTCACTTTTAATCTGAAGAGAAAAAGCATTCGTTTAAAGTCTTGCGTCTTAGCTCATTTGGAGACTTACTGACCTTTGTAGGTACTTTTCCTTTCCTGATTCAGCAGTCAGTGTTTCCCTTAGCCCTCTTGCTCACTTCCTCAGGGCTGAGATGCTTGTGTGATTGATCTGGTTTGACTCAGGTCCAGGTCTGAAGGCTGAGCATGTGGAGCCTTGGTTCTGTCAGCTCCCTGAGAACTCAGTTATTAGCTCAGTGCTGGGAACTTAACCTGAGCAGGTCTTAGTAGGGAGCCCTAGGGCTTTTGTCAAGAATTTCAGAAGAAATTCTCTGCAAGAAGGACCAAGGATATGTGGAGCTCTGCTAGTTGCTTGTAGTCTTTTGGCCTAATGGACACAGACACATCTGGAGAGGAACTGTCTAGGTGCAGGTCTGTTGCTTATCTGATGCCAAACCTATTTCCACATTCTTTAGCTAGACTAGCAATCTCTGTCTTTATCAGAAAGCATCCCGGTAGCTGAATTACCAGAAGTGGTTGGACAAATATTTTCTACTTTCCTCACCCATTATCCTGCACCATAAAAAATGATAACAGTGTTTGTGGAGTGCAGAAGAATGAGTGGATAAAGTCCCTCTGGGCCAGCTGAGCCAGCAGTTGGTGTTCTGGTCTTCCTAGGAGGTGTGGGGCAGTTTATACAGCTGGCATTCTGGGTCCCCCAGCCTGCAACTGCTCAGGTGCACTCTCCTAGCACAGCAAGTGGACATCTTGGCCTAGGACAGCATGGTGTGCTGAAGCTGAGAGAGTGCTCACATGCTTGTGCTCCCAACTCTGATAAGCTTTAACAGTAAGCCTACTTGGAAACAGTTTTCTTCATCACTTATTCTGTTCGTGTTTGGGGATATTTGCAAGTTTGTAGGCACTTAGCTTCAATTTTCGCTGGTGACAGCTGTCAGTGAATTTCTCATTATCATTGTTGAGGCAGTGTGTTGTCCTTTCAGTCAACTTTTGATAAATTAGATGAAGGAAATAAAATATCTTTTTCTGAACAAGATTTAAATCTAAGGGCTGGCCAAATAGCTCAGCAGATTAAGGCACCTGCAAGCAGGTGCAGGGTCTCGGGTTTGGTCCCAGGGCCTGCTGTGTTGGCCTTGCCCCCAGGGTGCACTGAGACTGCAATTGAGACTGGGCCTGGTGGCATGTGTCTGTAATCCCAGCTCTTGGGAGGCTGTAGACAGGCTGATCACTGTGAGTCCAATCTAGTAGTGAGACCCTGAACACCCTGTAGACCCTTCCCTAAAATACAAAGAGAAAAAAAAAAAAAAAGCATCTAAATCTAAATTTCTAGCATAGGCTCAGGAAACATTGACTTTGCAGGTATCACATGATCAGGGTAATTTGCTTCACAATTTTCACACATTAATGGTTGCTGGCCCTATCTAGCTCAGTAGATCTGAGGTCGGCTTCCAGAATCACTTGCGTATTTCACTGGTTTTGTTGTTTAGTAGTTTTGATTATTAAGCTGGCAATTAATGCAGTTTTCTGCTTTAAATGTATAGAGATGCTCTTTTCATACTCTACAGATATGAGACAGCATATGAGGCATGAGAATACCAGTTTGCTAAATGCACTTTACACACAATTCTGCCAAATGGGTAACATTTCCATATTGACTATAAAACAGACTATTTTGGTATACATAATATAGCCTTCTTTAGTAATAAAAAAATCACGAATTAAAATGCAAAATCCTCTTAAATTAAAAACTTAAACTTATTTTTTATGTCTCTTTTTTAACATCAAAAAATTTGTGTTAGTGCACATTTGCTGTCTGCTGTGGGGAGCTGGTGTCTGTCCACAGCACATCTCAATTCTTATTTTTCCTTCCTCACTTCTGCCTCCTCTTTCAGCTCTCTTCAAATATCTTTTGCAATGTGTTGGAATATAAGTAATAGGTACATTTATTTAAATAAACAGTTTTCTCATAATAGATGAATGATACTTAAATATTGTCATTATATGTAATATTTGTGGAAGTCTCAGTAGTATAGAAAGTGAAATCTAATGTGGTTATAGTTTTTTCTATATTCTCTTTGGAATTATTAGTGTACCTGATGGTAGTTGTTAGTTCAGCTAAAAATACATTTTAAGTCTTCCGTTATAGTGATCTTTTAAAATATAAACATATCTTTTTGCTTTAAAAGTTTATTGTCAGATTGAGGTTCTCAGAAAAGCTAGGGTTCCCCCTGGGGTACACAGATAACAGAATAGTCAGGTTTTTCCTCAAGTCCACTCATTATGATTAAATATAATGATATGTTTTTCATACCATGTAGGAAGAAACACCTTACATATATGTAGTGGGAGCACTTACTTTGTGCCTGTAACTGTTGGAAATTCTGTGGGAATGGAAGACTGAATGAAGAGTGCAGTAGTTCTTATTGTTAAGAAGCGTCCCAGCAGTGCTAGTGCTCACATTTAAATCAACTAGCAAATTATCATTAAGCCAAATTGTTGAATTCAGTGGATCACAACTATAAGATAGAAAAGAGGGATGAAAAGACAGTTAGAAACTCAAAATAGATGGTCCAATATCCAACCAAAAGGGGTTTCAGAAAAGGAAGAGATTAAGGACATTGTTACAGCTGAGCCCAAAATGTCAGTTAAACTTGAGGTTAGACTAAAGTAATTTGTAGAGATTATTACATCCCTGAAAAATTACCTCCGGTTCGCTCTTTCATGGAAAGTTATTGAAGTTTACTTTTTTTTTTCAGAATGAGAGTGCAAAGGCCAAAGACATAGAAATAGAGAAACTGGGGTTTCAATACAAGGAAACATCAAATGGAAACGAAGCACAAGAGTTTGCAGTCTGTTGAATAGGCCTGTTTGTAGGAGCAAAGTTGAAGAAAGTGGGAGAGTTGTGACAAGAACCATCTAGTGTGTAAAAAAGTATGGAAAAATTACTGATATGTGACAGTTTTTAGAGCATTTGGCAAAGTAGATACCAGGTTTAAATACAAATAAGAATTGGGAAAAAATAAGCTGGGAGTGGTGGTACGTACCTATAATCCCAGCACTTGGGAAGCTGAGCAGGAGGATCATTGAGAGTTCAAGACCAGCCTGGGCTACAAAGTGAGCTCAAGGCCAGCTTGAAAGAAAGAAGTGGGAAAAAATACAATAGCTATTTTCCCCCAGATACCTAGGAATACATTTAATGAAAGAAGAAACGGTCTCTCTGAGGAAAAATATTGTATAAAACATCGATTAAAGAAATTGAAGAGGATACAAAAATGTAAAGATATTCCATATTCATGGATTGGAAATTAATAGTTAACATATCCATACAACTCAAGGCAAATGGCAGACAGATTCAGTATAATTTCTATCAAAATACTAGTGACATTCCTCAAAGAACTAGGAAAACCTAAAATTCATATGGAGCCCCCATCTACATAGACATAGCTTTCTTGAACAAAAAGAACAAAGCCAAAGACATTGCACTCTCTTCACTTTGAAATACTCTGCAAACAGTAGCCATCTAAATGGCAGGTAATGTACTAAGCTAGGTCACAGTGTAGAGCATTTGTTAGTATGTGGGTCCTGGGCTCAATCTCCAGTACCACAAAGCAGGAGGAGGGAAAAAGCCCCCAGAAACAAAAGAAAGACAGCATTTATGTTGACATAAAACAGATATATAGACAAATGAAGCAAAATAGAAGGCCTAGGAGTAAACCTGTGCATCTCCACTGAACTGAGTTTTAAAAAAAACTTCTGTTCATTTTGATGAGGAAGAAAGATAAATGAAACAGTTTCAAAACAGGTTAGTAGGACAGTTACAATAATTAATACATTGCATATTGCTGTTTTTATAGTAGTTATTCAGAGGACAAGATGCAGACTTTATATCTTTCTAAACAGTATTAGTATAAACCTTAGACCAAAATAGTATGAGCATTCAATGGAGAAAAGTTGGTTTTTATTTATATAACTTGGTGCTCCATTGTTAGATGCATATGTCTTTCAAATTGTATCATTTTGGTGGATTCATCTTTTCTCACTATGAAATTCCTCCTTTGTCTTCAGTAGGACTGTCACTGTAGTGAGGCATCCTCAAAACTATATTTTTTCCCTTGGCAGCTTTTGAGAATTTTCAGATTATTTTGAATCCCTTTACTGTGATATGTGAAGGTATGAAGAGGCCTCTTTTCTTTCAGAATTTTACCATCCCTTTCCATTTTGGCAGATTCAGGATTTCTTTCTTCTATATCTCTTTAATCTAATTTTATTTGGTTTTAAGACAGGGTGAGTTATGTGGATTTGGATGAATTCCTCTGCACGTGGCTAGCTAGTTTTCCCAGCACCATTTGTTAAATAGGGTTACTTTTTCTCAGCATAGTTTTTGTTTCTTTTGCCAAATTCAGATGGCTAAAGATACCCGGGACCTTGAGCCATGTGTGTGTTTGCACTTGATTTTTAAAGTCACTGCAGTGAGGCCAGTGAGATAGCTCACTTATGAAAATCCTTGAATAGATGTGGTAAAGTTGCCTTCCTCAAGGAGTATTTGCTGCTGCTGGATTCTTAAGTACTTTACCAATTTGGAAGCATTTTAAATTGGGTTAATAGGTTTAAGTTCCTTTCACCATGCAACATAATAAACTTTCCTAACGTGTTCTTCTACAACTCAGATTAGGATTACTGTTTGTCCTGAACTCAATCCCTGGTACTGCAAAAAAAAAAAAAAAAAAAAAAAAAGATTAGTGTTTGCTAGGGTTTAAGGATGTGAGGAGGGTGTAGGTTTGTTGCTAAACAAGGGAGTCGTTAGACTGGGAGTTCTTTGTCTGGATGGTGGTTGTATGTGATACGTAAGGAGCTGTGGTAAACAACTGTACATGTATGTGTGTATGCTGCACAAATGGGCATGGTGGCACATGCCTGTAATTCCAGTACTGGGGAGGCTGAAAACAGGAAGAACACTGAGTCTAGGTTGAGTCGTGAAACCCTGTACCAAATACAGAAAAAATCAAATAAAAGCATATGTGGAACACACATACACACACATAATGAGTGCTATGTAACTACTAAGTCCAGGTAAACTCTGCGTTGGTCTGGTGGGGGATACATGTTCTTGTATTGTGCTTTTGGTACACAGGCTGTTGACATTGGAGGAGGCTGAGTGAGTGGTGTGTAGGGTTTCCCTGCATATTTCTTTGCAGCTACTGGAGAATCAGTATTTCAAACTGAAAAGTTGAAAGGAGGTTTCTTGCATCTTGAGTAATGCATTTTCTGTGTTGAGAGGATGTTTAAATACCTTGCTTTTCAAGCAAAAGACTTTTACCACGGGGCTCTTGCAATTTTATTGAATCTAATGATTATATTGCTGTTAGCACACCATCCTTGCAGAGTAGCTTTATGTCTAAGCAAGATTTAGGAAGGGAATGGGTAACCATCTAGGCCTGAAACAACTAATGAAGTGCTAAGTGTTGTCTGCACTGTAGGAACCAGCTGGGAGAACACTGGTGTTCAGAGGCAAAAAAACCTCTGACTTCCAAAGGTATTCAGGCACCAGAAAAGGGTTTGCTTTGGGGAAACAGAGCTGCCATTTCTCAGTGCCTTTGTGTGAAGATTAGAAGAGGAATGGTAACAAAAGTATTGTGTTAAACCTGGAGCATTATGGGGCACAGGTTATGTTTTTAGAAGATTTGATTAGTATGTATTTGTAATACTTAATACTTGCATTCCTTTTGGGGATTCAAGTTGTTAGTTTTTAGAATAGCTATGCTTTTACTTGATAAATGTATACAAATTTTTCACTTAACACATTTTATATTATAGGAAATAAATATTAATATGGAGAATGATTTTAATTCCGAGTCATCAGCTGCCATTACTCTTCAGGATTCTTCAGAGACAATTTTTTCTATTCAGCTGTTAGATTTCAAAACACGTTTACTGGAAGCATTAGAAGAATTGCGTATGAGAAGGGTGAGTTCTATTGAAAACTTTTTTTTTAAATTAGAGAACTTGATGGGCCGGTGAGATAGCTCAGTGGTCTAAAGTGCCTGCTTAGGCAAAGTTAGGCAATCACAGGGACCACAGTTCAATCCCCAGTGCCACATGCTGTGCCAGCCCCACCCCCAGGGCAAGCTGAACCAGCCATAACATAAATAAATAGAGTAAAATAAAATAGAGAACTTGAATTTTTCTAGTTTTTTTTGTTTGTTTTTCAAAAGAAAAAAAGTCTAACCCCTCATTTAGGAAGAAAATATGCAGTCTAAACAAGTAAAAGCGTGTAGGACAAATTAAGTGTAATAATCAGCTGGCTATGACACCTACCTGCAGCTGCAGCATCTGGGACGCTGAAGTAGGAGGACTGTGAATTTGAGCTTAACCCAGGCAACCTAGTGACTTAGTAAGACCCTATCTCAGACAAATAAAATGGTCTAGGGATATAGTGATCAGGAAATGGAAACTAAGAGCATTTGAAAACAAAAGCAAAATAATAGAAAGATTTTCAGGTTGTTAAACATTTGATGATCAGGTTCTATTTGTAGAGTCTCTTGGAATGCATGGATAGCACTAGAGTTAGACACCATGGCTGCTCTTGGGAGAATATATTTTTATGAAGTTTGTAAGATAGGCACCTAAGAAACAAATAAGTAATGAAACAAAGAAGCACATGAATAAATGATACAATTACTGTGTATACTAAATATTCTGGATGCAGAGAATCAAATGTCCTCATTTTAAGTGATAATTCAGGCTCTTAAAAAGCAGCTCTTTAATGTAAAATTGTAAGAGATTCTGGTTTCAGCAGATCTGTGTTGTGCAAATCCCCTAATAAAAAGCATTTCATTTCTAAGACTGCATTGAGCTAACTGTGAATAGTACTCATTATTCTGTGTAGCATAGGCTGGAGCTGGTATAGGACAGGGAAAGATATGCAGTAGAAGTGCCGCAGCACTGATGTAAAGATGTAGTGAGTGGAGCTTGCATAGGATTAAGAGGGCAGAGCAAAATAGGCAGAGAGAATAGCTGACAGTCTGGCAGCCTCCTCACAGTGAGCAGTAAGTGTGAGAAAAGATCTGAAACAAATACTACTATTACGGATGAATTTTGCTTTGAAATTTTAAAATACTGGAATTCATATAAGAAGGTTGAAATAATGCAGTATCCATCCTATGTAAGCTACTTGTTAGTGTAGCAAAGATTTGATTAAAGAAAACACTCTGCTGCAACAGTTTATCTTGGATAAGCATTATAAAGAAATATTTTTACGTAATTAGCTTAAAATATCATTTTTGTTGAATGATAACAACTTTAGGTCAATATCTAAGACATATCCTCTTGTTATTTGTGGTATTGGGGCTTGAATTCGGAACCCTTATCATGAGCTACATCCCCAGCCCTTGTAATTTATTCTTTATTTTGAGGCAGGATCTTGTCAAGTTACCCAGGCTGGGATCAAAGTTGGAATTTTTTTTTTTTTAACCTCTGTCTCCCAGAGTGCTAGGATTACAGGTGTGTACACCATACCTGACTATATGGTATTTTATTGTGCTTCATACATTGTTTTGGTCCATTTATATTTTCAAGTTTAGAAGTTTGTTTCTTTTTTAAAATCTTCTGAAAAATTTAGGACTATCAAAGGAGTCATAGATTTTTATTTAAACAGTTATTTCCCAGAACTTCTGTTTACTTAGCTTTTTGACCTTAGTTTATGCCATCAAACGCCTTCACAAGTTTTCTGCTCCTTAAGGGAAGCACGCTTGCTTCTGTTGCAAAAGCACTACACACACACACACACACACACACACACACACAGAGGACTCACTGCAGGCCTACTGACAAGCTTTTCCCTTTTTTCTTTTAAGCATTCTATTAACTATTCATTGAATAAATGATCTAAAGGGGTATTTTCATCTGAGAATATAATGATGTCAAATATTTAAGGAGCTGTCACACAAAGGATGAAGATTATTCATCATGTTTTGGGCAGCCATTGGGCTGCAGGAGGCTGTACAGAATGAGTCACTTATCCCCATGCAGTGCATTCCACTCTTTACTTGTTCCTCTGTCTGAAAGGAGCTGCTGGAACTTGGTATTTCTTGTGATCATTTTGAGTTGCACTTTCACAGTAAGCTCTCCTCCACTAGTAATGGATACACTCATACTAGTGGAAGGACATCTAAAATCATTGAGCTGGTCTACTCAAGGAATGCCTATTTGTTCCTCAGATACATTTCAGTATGCTCCTGTAGTGATTCTTGGGAGGCAAGAATAAGAGAGCACATGCACAAACTAACACAAAGATGTGAGTGCCACAGGAAGTCTTCCTCCATAATAGTGTGGGGCCATCCAAATGATCTCATGCCCTAAGACCTGGCAAAGTGATCTTAAAATCAATGGTAAATCCCAGCTGTTTGGCACCCACAGACTCAGGAGAATCTCAAGTCCAAGGCCAGCCTGGGCCACTTAGTGAGATCTTGACTCAGAAGTTTTCAAAAAGGGTGGGACTGGAGGGCTAGGAATATTTTAGTAATCAGCACCCCTTAGTTCAATTCCTAGCACTGAAAAAGAACACTGGTAAAAGTTATGATCTGCTCTGTGGCCATTAAAAATATTTGGGAAAACATTTATATAGTGGCTTCAGTTTTAACAGGTAATAAAAAGCATAACAAGTGCTTAGTCCACTAAATAAATAATAATTAAATAAATAATTTAAAACATTTGAAATATTAAGAAATAGTTTTTTGGTAAAAATTTTCAGCTAGGCAGAGCAGTGCCTGTATCATTTTTGCTGTGCACCCTAGGCCTGGAAGGAGCATGTTCCCTTGCCTTTGCGTGTTGCGGTAGGCCTGTTCAGGGCTGGGGTGGCTTCTGTGTTTTGTCCTTTGTGCTTTCAGAGTTGTGAAGTACTTTTGAGAGCTTCTTCAGTATAGTGACTTGGCTTGGCTGGTTTTACTCTGATTTTTGGAACTCTTGTATAAATAAAAATGTTTCAAAGTAAGAAATTTCATGAAATTAGGGCTTGAGACATTGACAACTCAAGAAATACTATAGTACAAATTCAAAAGGGTTATTATTTTCTTACCCATATTTTTGTACACTGTTTCTGCAATTTTTCTTTAATCCGATTTTATTGGTACACTTTACAATGATCATTCATTATAGAGAATTTGTACCTGTACATGCTATAACTTGATTATTTTCCCCATTCCCCTAGCCTCCCTTAAATCCCTCCTTCCTTTCCCATTTACAAGAGTTTTGTTTCCATGCTTTCCACATTTTCCTCACTTTTTAAAACAAAATTTTCCCTTCTTGCCCATTCCTCCTTGTTGCCCTCCCCATTTGAACATTTTCTTCCAATACCTAATATACACTTTGGTCCTCGCACTTTTGGTTTCTTACCAGAGAAATGATGCAGCATTTACACGTGTGTCTGATTTATTTTCACTTAACAGTATGGTCTCAAGGTGCATCTACTTATCTACAAATGCCTCAAACATCTTGCTGTATTTCAGAGTAATGTTTCATTATGTATAAAAAGCACTTTTTTGTCCATTTCTTGGTTGATGGGCATTTGGGCTGTTTTCAAGATTTGACTATTACAAACTGTACAACCACTGTGGAAATTCCTCAAAGAAAATACTGAGTTGGAGGCCTCAGCTGAGCCAGCTATTCCTCTTCTGGGTATCTGCCCAAAAGGATTACAAGCATCATAGCTCAGTGACATGTGCACTCCCATGTTTATACTGGCACATGCAGATCCCTGGCTACACTATCACATAGTATGCATCAGGTATCAGTGCAATTATGAAGAGAAAGAGCACATTAGCCGGGCGTGGTGGCGCACGCCTGTAATCCCAGCACTCGGGAGGCTGAGGCAGGAGGATTGGTGCGAGTTCGAGACCAGCCTGGGCCACAAAAGTGAGCTCAGGACCAGCCTCAACTGCATAGCGAGACCCTGTCTCAAAAAAGACAAAAAAAAAAAAAAAATTAAATCTATTAAATGTTTAAATAGGCTTGAATCCTCAAATTCTAAATAGCAAATTAAATTAAATTCTGTGGAGTTTCAAGTAATCTTAATCGCTAAGTTTCCTTAGTGATTTCCTAAGAAAGTCATTAGGGAAACTGGGCAATTACTGATACAACATGTAGTAAGTAACATTAGGCAGAATTTCAGTGCCTCATAAAATCACCTATGCTGAGTGGAGTCACATCCCTTTCTGATTATAATTGTAGAGTATATGTCTTTGTCCTACACAGAAAACTGGTTAAATGGGTGTTAGCCATATTGCCAACAAATAACACTAATATGCTATCTTAGGATTTTAATTTAACTGCATACTTTCTATTAAAAATTATTTATCTTTTCATTTGAACTGTTTTACTTTTGTCCTTTCTTTAGGCAGATTTTAAAAGTTTTTAATTAAAATGCCTGTGAAAGTACCAATGAGAAAAATACATGAATCTAGTGAAAAAAAAAAAAAAAATCCCATCTCTAACTTCAATAAAGAAAGTATCATAGACTGTAGAATCCTGAAAGTGTTTATTTTTTATTAGATGCCTTAGGACTACAAGGATTTAAGTGTCTTCACAAAAACAATAAAAGAGGTGTAATTTGATGGTTTATTTACTCTTTATAACCTTTAGAAAGTGTCATGCTTTTTTAAAGAGCTTGCTTCAGGCTGTAGTTTTACAAGATGGGCTGTGTATTGGTCAGACCTCTTCAATTCTTGACCCTGAACAGATTTAAGGATATAGTGCATATGACAGGCGCATGTCCAAGCAGCACAAACTAAAATGGGACACTTTTACTGTCCTTTCCAAACTTAGATCCACTCCTACAAAATTGTGCAATTCATCCTCTAATGTTGTCCTATGACATACGAAGTGCTCTTCTAGATAGTTTTTTGGCCTAATTTCCTAAAGAGTACTCATGATAAGTATCTCTGATATTCATGGTATAGGTTACATGTTCTTTAAAGGAACCTTTTCCAGTAAGACTTAAACTGCTCTTTTTTCACATTAGTGAATTTATCTCCCTTTGGAGATTAGGGCCTTAATCTCTCTGTGGAGATTTCTGATAGAAAAATATTAGTATTAATATATTCAAAGAAGTTCTCAGATTCTTTTGTTTTTCATTGCACACATATTTCTAGTTATGATCTTGTAGTGTTCTACCAAAAATCAGAATGTATTTGCACACTTAACACAGATAAATGATTCTGAGTGATGTCATAACTTTTGTGGGATATGAAGGTTTTGAGGGGAAAGCATAATCACAACTTCCTGCTTGCTTGCAGAACCCACAGGAGACGAAGTCAGTCGTGCAGTGCTTAAGGGGCTGGAGACAGGTTACCTGGGCTCAAACACTAATTCTGATGTTTACCTGATGTAACCTTGTGAAAGCTGCTTGTGCTCTTGCTGTGTCAGTTTCCTTATCTGTAAAATAACAATGGTTGAGAATATCTGTCTTGTAAGATTGTGCCCAGGATTAATCAATACATTTGAAAAACTTAGAACAATGTATAGGTCATGGTAAGATCTCAGAACCTACTCCAGCCACTAAAAGGAAGCATATAAGCACATTATATGATGAAAGCAGTCTCCTGCCCATTTTCATTTCACTTGCTGTGGGAAGAGATTTGTAGACTATATGCATCAACAAGTGTACAAATAATTAGTCTTTCAAAATCAAATTTAGCTATATAATGTCAAATTTGGCATTGTTGCCAAGCCAGGCCTTCTGGCCTTGAACTGAAAATCTTCCCATCTCAACCTCCCAAGTAGCTGGGTTTGCAGACACATTCCACCATGCCTGGCCAACATGTTTTGATTCACATCAAAAGAATGGGAGCCAGGTGTGGTGGCATTCGCCTGTAATCCCAGCACTTGGGAGGCGGAGGCAGGAGGATCAGTGTGAGTTCAAGACAAGCCTGGGCTACAGAAGTGAGTTCAAGGCCAGCCTGAACTGCATAGTGAGACCTTGTCTCAAAAAAACAACAACACAAAAGAATGGTACGTATTATATGTTGCTGCAAGAGATTTAATCTCACCTTACTTCCCTGCCACGTAGCAGGCACTGGTGATGTGTATTTCTCCCCACCTTCTGTGGTGGTGACCCCTGGTTTGTTAGGGCTCACTCATCATCGTGAGTTAGGAAGTTCTCACTGGGATCGGTCATTCATGAAGCTCCAGTGTGTCCTTGCCAGCAGCTAGCCTCAGAGTGAGCATGTAAACTTCTTATGGCAGTGAGATTGGAAGATGTGTGTTGAGAAGGTTATATCACTCTTTATTGAGGGAATGTGCCCTTCCTGCCGCAGGTTACTCTCTCCTGTCCCCCCCAGACCCACAGTGTTGGTAGATCTGGTAGCTGATCTGTAGCCACAAGTGGCAGAAAGCCTAACAAAAATTTCCTTGATGGATAGCAGACTGCAAAGACAGACAATCATAGTTCTTGCTGTTGTTGAGTCAGCCACTGAAAGTCTTAATAGGTGACAGAATTCATTGAGCTGTGTATTGCTTGGACTTTGTTGTTACTTGCTACTGACAACATTCTAAGTGAGGCAACCTTTGTAAAAGTTTGCCTTCAAGTAGCATAATGTAAGAGTGTGTGTGTGTGTGTGTGTGTGTGTGTGTGTGTGTGGCTATGCCTGTGTGATGAAGCCAGCAATACATGATAAGTCACAAGGCAAGAGAATTCACTTTAAAAAATCACATAGTTCACTGATGTCCTTTCTTTGACTTCTCCGCCAACATTTTGTTATGAAAATTATCAAATATACAGCAAAATTGAAAGAACTTTACAGTAAACACTCAAGCTATGCTAATATTTTACTGTAGTTATTTGATTAAATATATATTTTTACTTTGTTCTTTTGATTTCCAGTTGGAGACATCAGGTTAACTCCAGTATTTTCTACATACTAAATACTGTAAAATGCCCAATTGAGTTTGCTATTTGCTTAGTTTTTACCCCTAACATTTGCATACAGCAAAATATATAAATCTTGCCTGCATATTTAATGAATTTTGACAGACTTTTAGGCTTGTGTAAAGCAAACCCATATCAAGATACAAAATGTTGCCTGTAATCCCAGCACTTGGGAGGCTGAGGCCAGAGAATCACTCCAAGTTTGAGGCCAGCATGGGCCACAAAGTGAGCCCAAGGCCATCCTGAACTGCATAGCAAGACCCTGTCTCAAAAAGACCAAATATATATATATATATATTTCCACCAAACCATAATCGCCCAGACCTCTTCCTACAAAAATTCTACCTGTCTTCCCTCCCTAGTGGTAACCACTCTTGATATATTTTCACACCCAGTTAGCTTGATTGTTCTATTCATGGATTATATGCTTTTTAAGGCAAGGTTACTTTCCCTCTGCATGTACTAACCCACCTGTGTTGTATTCACAAACATCCTATATGTACGAGTTTTAAAAGCATAGGTTTAAGTATTTCGTTTCCTCTGGCCTAATTGCAAGGTGCATTTAAACGTTGGGTTTTTCCATTTTCATTGTTAATATGTAGATGTTGGTGGATTTTTGTATGAGTGCGTTGTTCTGTTTATACCATGCAGAAGGTCCTGTCTACCTGCTGCACTGTGGAAGCTGTTAGTTCAAAGGCAGGTGGTGGTGGAGAGAATGTTGTCAGGATCAGCCAGCTTATCCAAAGATGGAGGCCGTCTTCCCAAGGCCTGTTGGGGCAGTGATAGAGGAGACAGTGGCTGCAGGTGGGCAGGTACCTTCTCTGTAGTGGAGGCCTGTAGCCAAATTGTGCCACCTGGTCTTACCCAGTCACAAGATGTTTCTCGGTTCTGTAACTCTCTAAAACAAGTATAATAAAGATTGTTACTAAAAATAAAACATTTACATATATACAAAAATAATCACTATGAGCTACACTAAAGTTTGTGCAAGTATACTTGAACTCAGTTTGTCTTGCTTGTAGTTTTCTGTTTTCACATTGAATAAGTGAACAGCTTTTAAAATAATATAACTTAATAAATTAGCTTAAAATATCAAAAAAGAAAAAAGGAAAAGCTCTTTATTACCTCGGGCTGTTCCTGTCACAGAATAGTTTGCTCACATGCAGGTCATGCATAGGCTAAACGAGTTGCTGCCCAGGCACTGACCACCAGAGTCAGGCGAGGAGCATCTTAGTTACTGTTCTCTTTGCTGAGGCAAAATACCCAATACCCAAGGTTAAAGAGGGGAGTGGTTTATTCAGCTTACAGTTTGTACTGGTTTCAGTCTATAGTCACTTGGCTCTAAGGCAGGGTAGCACAGGGCAGCAGCCCATGGCAGTGGGAGACAGGAAAGGAGGGTGGCAACAAGGAAGGAAGGGACAAGCCTCTTGGTTCCCTTACACTGTGTGTAGGTGGGAGTAGCACTCGCCTCCTTAATCCCAGCCCTGGACTAGGGGTCTGTCACATCCTCTAGATTTGGCTACCTCTGGAAAGCTCAACCCCATGACTGCATGAGGCTTTGGGAGGAAATACAGACACGTAACAGGGAGAAAACACAGATTACCTGGTTGTGCTGGAAGATAGCAGCCACATGAAGTTAGGGAATCAGGCGCCAGACCTGGTCTTAGCACTCTGCTGCAGTGTGACTGCCAAACGCAATATTCTGGTGTCTTAGGATTTTCTCTGTGTGCTCTCGTGCCTTGGCAAATAGACTCATTTCTTCCTTCGGGCCTGTGCATTTATTTTCATGCCGTCCCACAGCATCCAGACTTGCAGCTCTGTGTACCATAAGAGCAGTGAGAGCAGACATCCCCTCGTTCCTGATCTCAGAGTTTCTCTCCAGTAACTGTAACTCAGGTTACTTGTAAAGTTTTTATAAATGCTCTTTACAAAAAGTAAAAGTAATTTCCTCTATTCCCAACTTGCAGAGAGATTTTTTATTTTAAACTCATGACTGATGATTGGATTTTGTCAAATGTTTCTCTGTCAAATTCTACCATTTTATCATTTAAATGTTTCACTAAATTCTCCAGTGAAATAGTCCTGGTGTGGAGAATCTTGAAATAAAAAATTCAATTCCTTTAATGGTTACATGCTTAAATTGTTTATATCATCTTTGTCGAGTGTTGGTAGCTTGTGGTTTTTAAAGGATTGGACCATTTCTGTCCCATTGAGACCAAAAGCTTGTTTTGTGTTTCGCATTCTCTTACTACTTTTTTTTTATGACTGCAGTATTTTGTGCATGGTTTTTCTTAGTTACATGAACATACTTAAAATAGTGGATTTGAAGTCTTTAGGCAGTGCATCAAAGGTCTGGGCTTCCCTGGAACCATACTGTTTTGATTCTCTAGAAAGAGCTGAACTGGAATATCTCAAAGTTGTAATTTTCATAGTATTTTTCTTTTTACTTTTGACTTAGGAAGCAGAAACTCAGTATGAAGAGCAGATTGGTAAAATTATTGTGGAAACACAAGAACTTAAATGGCAAAAGGTAAGTATTCCCTCTCCTCAAATTAATGTTCTAAACATCTACTAAAAATACATTGTAATTTTTACTAGAAATTTCTTTTGGCAGTACTGGAATTCAGTCCCAGGGCCCCTCTGTCACAAAACTATACCCTCATCCCTTTTTATTTTGGGACAGGGTCTCACTAAATTGCCCACGCTGGCCTGGAACTTGGGATCTTGCTGCCTTAACCTCCCAAGTATTTGAGACTATGGGCATGCAACACTGTGGCTTATTTTAAATTTCCCAGAACTATTGGGCATTAGTGCCTTATCTGAAACAAGGCCTCAAGAGAATTTCAACTAAAACACAATATTCAATTTTAATTTTTGTTCATGATTTATATGGTATCTTTGACTTACAATCTACTTGTAAGGCATGGTATGATATTTTCTCCAAGTATTAGAAACTTTATTTATTTATTTATTTATTTTTTGCGGGGCTAGGGATTGAACTCAGGCCCTTGCACTTGCCAGGCAAGTGCTTATTCTACTGAGCTATTTCACCAGCCCTGTATTAGAAACTTTAAAAATTAGATTTCCATTTTCCATTGACTTAGTTCTTGTCTTTTACACACACACACACACACACACACACACACACACACACACACACACACACACAAATATGTATATAACCTGACATAAGATTCAAACTGTTTTGTAGAAATTGTCAGTGACTAGCTGGGCGTGGTGGTGCACGCCTGTAATTCCAGCACTTGGAAGGCTGAGGCAGGAGGATCAGTGTGAGTTCGAGACCAGCCTGGGCTACAAAAGTGAGCTCAAGGCCAGCCTGAACTGTATAGCGAGACCCTGTCTCAAAAAGCCAAAAAAAAAATGAAATTGTCAGTGACTTTTTAAATGGGTTCACCTAACATAATTATGCTTTACATAGTCTTGCATAACTACCATTTTGAGAGATCTTTATTCTTTATCTAGGACCATATAGCAACTTCTCTTACCTTCTGGATTATGATCTTTGTTATTTTCTATATGTTACGGCTGGAGACATTACAATATTTTGAGTAAAATATTTTGCTTTTAGTTTTCAGAGGTATGTTTGCTAAGTATAAAATTCAATAAAGACAGATTTATTTTTTTTTAGGCCTTTAATTAGTTTCTTATCCACTTGCTTTTTGTTTTATTTTGGGGGACTTTTTAAAAATTAATTTTAATAAGAAATAACAATGTGACAGTTTCAAAACATGTGTGTAGTATATTCCCAATGATTGATACAATGTATATCGTTGTCCTTATAGTAGTTATTTAGAGCACAGGATACAGACATGATAATTTTTTTAATCATTATTGATAAAAAAATTTCTTCTCATTGAACTAAGAAAAAGTAGTTGTATACATGCTTTTTGTTTTCTAACGGAATAAAATGCTATTTAATTTTGCCCCATAACTGATTTTTTTATGTATATGCTTTAATGATTTTTTCTTTATTATTAGTTTTGGACAATTTCATTTTTGTGTACTTTGGTATGATTTTATCCATATTTTTTGTGCGATTCATTTTTCTTGGAAATGTGCTATAATTTCACTAAGTTTAGAAATTTTAAATCTTTAAATATTTATTGCCTACCCTTTTCAACTTTGAGAATTCTAATTATATGAATATGAGTTCCTTGATTTGGGCACAGAGTGAACTATTATATGACTGATCTGTAAATTCTTCTTCATTTTTATTCTAGACAATTTTTATTGTTATATTCATTTAAGTTTATAAATTATTTACAGCATGCAACTTATTATTAATCTCATGCTATGTATTCATTTCAGAAATATTTCTCTAAAATTCACTTTGTTTACATCTTATATCTTTAGCATTTCAACAGTTTTCTATAATTTTAATATGCTATGTAATAATTAATTTTCAATAAAGTTAATGAAAACAAATAAAATAAAAATCATTAAAAAGACAAAAAAAGGGGAAATGAAATATACTTTACAGCAGGAGCCCAATAGATAAACTGTAAATTTTTAAATTTTGGTTTCCTAGTACATGTATTTAGTGAATATGTTTCCATTCCTTGAAGGAAGTTGGTGCACGCAGATGACCACCCCAATTCCTCTTTTGTCTTCCCTTTTCTGTTTCTTCACCTCTCATCTTTGTATCTCCTTCCCCACTGAGAAGAAGCTATATATCATATTATCTATTTTTTATTTTGCTGTTTATTTTTACTCTGTATTTCTCATATTAAAGAATCCATGATATATTTAAGCATGTGTGTCCGGTTGATTTCACTTAGCATTATGATCTTGAGAGGCATTCATTTTTCTACAGTTGAGTCAAGTCTGTGTCCTTTATGGGAGAGTACTACATGGTGTATAAATACTACAGTTTTAAAAGTCTGTTCATCTGTTGGTGGACATACAGGCCACCAGAGATCAACTTTTATAATTACTACATCATTGTGTTGTTTAGAAATCTTGAGGATAATAACAAACATTGGCAATTGGCTGGGCATAAAGGTGCCCACCTATAATCTTGGCTACTGGGAAGCAAGAGGATCCTAAGGTGAAGGCCAGTCTGGCCAATTTAAAGAGACTCTGTCTCAAAATCACAAGTAAGGGTTGGGGATGTAATTTAGTGGTAAACTGCTTGCTGAGCATGTAAATTGCACTGGAAGGAAAAAATTCAAAGTGGTTACTACTCTTAGACCTATTTTTTAATGATGGAAATTATTAATTTTGATAAGATAGAAAAAAATGTATAAAATGTCCTTGATACAAAGTACAGAACATACAGTTTGCACCATAAAAGAGAGAAAGTGATAAATGGAGTCTTTTTAAAAATGCTATATTTAAGACATATATTTCAGACTTTTTAAGAGATGGATATATTGCCATGTGAACATCTGTGCATAGATAATAAAAGTAGCTTCTCTGGAAACTTGAAGACTGTAGTCAACTTATGTATTAAGATTCTCAATTTGGACTGGCCAGATAGCTCAGCAGACTAAAATGCTTGCTTAAGCAGAGCACAGTGGCCAGGGTTTGATCCCCAGTGTGCCATGCTGGCCCTGCTCCTGGGGTACACTGAGACAGCCATTGAGACTAGGCATGGTGGCACACACCTATAATCTCAGTGCATGAGAGGCTGAAAACAGGAGAATCACTATGAGTCCAGTGTACATGGTAAGACTCTATAGACCCTGTACAAAATGCATTTTTAAAAAAAATTATGAATTTTAACACTTTTGGTTAAAAGATAATTTCTTGAAGAAAGCTTCTAAAGATGAAGAAAATATTTTTATGGTGCTGGAGATTGAACCCAAAGCTTCACGTATGCTGAGCAATGATCTGCCAGGCCTTGGAGCCTAAAAGTATAAACAGCAGTGTAATACTTGCCATGAAGAAGCAGCTGGAGAATGAATGTTCATCTGATGATTTTATGACAAAAACCATAAAATTGTTTTTAAAGTAGTTTTATAAGAACATATAGTGCAAAAAGCACACTTAACTTACTTCACTTGTGAACCTAAGATTTAAAACTAAAAATGTTGCTAGAATTTATTTTAAACTTCTTGTCATTTTTAAAATAGGAAACTCTTCAGAATGAAAAGGAAGCATTAGTAGCTCAACACAGAGAGGCAATGGAAGTTTTAAAAAAGCAGGTAATTTCACAAGTTACAGTTTTAAATACTGTGTTTCTTCCCTCTCCCATGAACAGAATGACAAGGTGTTTTCTGTACTCTCAGTAGACGAATAAAAAGTTATTCCAAAATACAGGAAATGAGCTAAGTTATTTTGAATTATAACCAACAGAACCATAAGGGAAATTTGGAACACTAGTTTCTTAATGATGGAGAAGTGTGTTTTCGTTGACTGTAAATCACTCAAGTGAGTGAAGTGTGTATATTCTTGTTCTTTCTCCCCTTTTTTCTCTTCTCTTAGAGTATCCTAGGACCTCGCCCTTTGCACATTACTCCACTACCAAAGTCAGGCTTGTGTAGAGCTGAGACACATGTAGGGAGATATAAAGGCTGATTGGGAAAGGGCACTGTTGCACACTGACACTTCTGTAAAGGTCAATCACTAGTAGAAAATTTTTAAAAAGATTTGCAGAAATGACTAGCAACACTTTGAGGTCATTTGAGCTCTGGAGCTCTTCTTGTTGCCTGAAGGTTCTCTTCAATTTCATATTTTATGTGAAATATCCTCTGGAAGGGTTTATCTTTTATCTCATTGTCCTTATTTTTTCCTCCTTTCTTTCCCTCTTTGTTGTATTCATTTCCATATATGTGTATGTTTAAAAGAGAAAAACACAGCTAAAGAAATCATCTATGCAAACTACATCACTCTTGTGTTCAGGTTATTGATAGTTTATGTCTAAAGTGTGAATTTGCTTCAACAAATGGCAGGCTGTCTTCCTTTAATCTGAATTAGTGCTAACCAAAGTTACTGGAGTTTTAATGAAAAGGTAAAGAATAAGAAGCCAAAAGTGGAGTACATTGTCTAGGAGAAAAAAAGTCTATGCCTCTGCTATCATAAAGGATTTGGAGCAGGAATATGAAGATATGTGAAAGTGTGAGGAAAATGCACTTGGGGTCTTTTTGTTTGCTTTTGCAGTGCTAGGTGTGTTGTTTGGGGTTCACTCGAGAAACATTTTAAAGATAGATAGATAGATAGATAGATAGATAGATAGATAGATAGATTTACAGTTGTATCCTTGGCCTCTCTATTTGATTTTAAACAAAGCATTTCAGAATACAAAGATGACACAGGTCAACTTCATTGGATTTAGAATGTCTAGTACATTGTACATTAGTGTCCAAGAGGGTCATGGAAGTGTGACCTTGGGTACTATATGGGTTCTAGCTCCTCCGCTGGCATTGTTACCCTGATTTACTTCCCAGCTGCCATAAACTAAGAAGATTTGCTCCACCTTGCCCTTCCAACATGATCTTGCCTGTGAGGCAATTCACCATGGACTGAACTCTTACAAACCAAGAGCCAAATTAAACCTGTCTTTTAGATTGTGGGTGTTGGATATTGTGTCTTAGCAACAAGAAAGTTGATTAATATGGAAAATTGGTACCAGAGTAATTGGCTGATTGCTATGATTGTACCTAGTCACTTAGTTTAAAATCTTTTAGAGCTGGTTTACTTGAGTTTGGAAAGAATAAGAGGTGCAGACCAGGGAAGCCAGAACCTATAAACAAAGTATACAAGTGATCCTGATTAGAGCTCAGAAGACTAGAATGTTGATAGGAATGTGGAGAGTAAAGTCCAAGCTAAGTAGGTTTCATTTGGAATAAAGGCTCCCATAGGCAGTTAGATTAGCAGCCATGTATGTGACATGCTGACAAAAAAGCTGCCTACATTTGGCTCATGTCCTGAGACTGGAGCACTGAAATTAAGGGTCACAGACTAGTTAATCTAATGGAAGAAATTTCAGGACAACTCAACAGTCTGTGGCATGAGCATTGCTGGCTGCTTTAGGCAGTTATAGTAAGACATTAACATTATTAAAAAGGAATGGACTATTTTGTACATGGATGAGAACAAAGGTGTCTCAAAAATTTGTGAGAACCTACTCATGAGACTGAAGGATGCAAAAGTGAAAACCTTCCCTTTGAAAAGATTGTCCCTAGGCTTCCTTCTAGGTAGAGCTTCCTTAGGAGTTGGTTCCCTGGTATTCATTTAATTGTTCTCTAGTATTCATTTCATCCAGGCACAAAGGCTACTGATAAATTGACCATTACTAAGGAGGCTTGGCTGTTGTTCAGTGTGGCAGCACATCTTGGTGCTATCCATATGATACCAGTTTTATTAGTACGCAGAATGTAAGAGTTACAGGGCCACAGAAGCTTCCACCCAAAAGTCAAAGAAAGGCCTTGGAAGCCAGACAGTGATTCCCTGACAGGGCAGCATGGAGCTATGAGAATGAAGCTAAAGGTGCAGTGGAGATCCAGGAATAAGAGATGCCATGAATGTGGAACATCAACCAAGGAAAGGTGGAGGTTATGAGTAGAGCTGGCCCAAGAGAGAGGCCATATGAGTTGCACCTAACAACTCCATAGAGGTAGGTTCACCCAAGCTCCCTGAAACTCACATCTCACCACCATGAGCCCTGAGCCCCAGATACAGAGCTGCAGGACTTAATGTGTGACCTGCTGCATTTCAGTCTTGCTTTGGTGCAGCTCTTTGCTATCCTCTTCCTGCCTTTTGGAATGGAAATGTTTGCCCTGTGCCATTGTGACTCGTATTTAATTTTTGTAGAGGTTCACAACTAAGAGTTTGTCCTACATATACTTTTGAAAAATGCTAGACTGTTGAGACTTTGGAGTTCCATCTGTAGGCAAGATAGTTGTATTATGTTGGGCAGTACTATTAGTTTAGTGTTGTATTTATTTGGAAATTAGTATGGTTTAAAGGGACATTTTTAGTTATGAAGTTGACAGGGGTGGAATGTGCTCTTAATCCTAGCTTGTCAACTTTATTGGATTCAGGAACATGCTGTGAACTAGGTGAGTCTAGGTGTGTTGTGGAGAGTGACCTTGGGTATTGTGAATGTCCGTGGCTCTGTCCTCTGGCACCGTCCTGGGCTCTGCTCTCCCACCACCACACGCTCCTCATGACCTTCCTCAGGATGTTCCCACCTGGGACCAGCCATCGGGCTGGAACCTCGGAAGCCATGAGTCAAATTAAACTACTTTTCCTGTCATTTGTGAATGTTAGGTGCTGTGTTTCCATGATAGAAAAGCTGACTAGTATAGCTGGGATGGACAGAGGGACAGGTCAAAGAAAATTTGCACATCTTGTCAGCTTTGCTAATATCCCAGCACTGCTTATTTTATTATTTTCCTTTGGCATGTGCATTTTAGGTTTCCTGTTGTAAAATGTCATAATTTCAGAAGGTTATTTTCACTGTCATGTAAATTTAAATTCCTTTCAATACATAAATACTTTATGAATACACATAATGCTAATTTCATAAATTTCTACCTTCTGAATGTGATACCCCAGCTGTGCACTATCACTTAGTAATATGATAAAATATGCAGATGCTTTTGTAGGACTACTGGCATCTTTAATGGTAATTGAATTGTTCATTGACATTGTTGACTGCCATTTCCCCCTTTTATATCTTTGTTGTTTTATCTTCTGAATGTAGAAGTAGTGTACCTACATTGTATTGAATTCAAACAGTGTAGAAATGTAAAATGTGCCTCTATCTTTACTGGCCATTGGAAATCACTAACCGTTTATTCTGTCTGTATTTTACTTTTAAAAATTATCAGTTGCAAATGAAGGTGTGTGACTTAGAAGAAGAAAAGGTATTTATTACTTTTTAATTCAAAATATATGTAAATGAACTTAATTATTATTTGTTTACTATAATACAAAAGAGCAAATGAAATAACAAATGCAAATGTTGATTGATTGCTTAAAATCTCAGAAACAGAAAAGACCTAAGGAAATTATGTTATTTGACTTCTGTCATTTTATAGTACAGGCTGCAGTACCAAGGCTTAACAAGTTTCAGTGACTTGCTATAACAAGTTGGGACTAGAACCAAGATTTTGTTCTGCTTCCAAATTAATGTTCTTTCCATTCTACTATAATGTTTTATTAAATGTAATATATTTTAATACTTTTTGTTGTAATTACCTTTTAAAAGAAAACACTGAAATGACTTATATCTGGTTTATCAATTGGGAAAAAAAAATGTCTCCCACCAAACCTAGACATTTATCTGGAACTAAATATTTTCTCATATATATATTTTATAGCTTCTTATTTTTAGCAAACAATCTTATTAAAAAGTTGTCCTCTATCCTTCTGTTGTTATGCAAGTGCACTCATGCCTTATCAGTTGGAATATAGTGGACGACTTCTGAATCGCTACGTTTCACGTTCATGGATTCAACCAATTGCTCACTGACCATACTAGGGAAGAAAAGGTTCATGTGTGCTGTCCATACACAACTTTTCTTTCTGTTACCATTGTGTGAACATGGCAACTATTAACATCATATTCATAGTGTCTGGTGTTATATTATAAGTAGTCTACAGATGATTTAATATATACAGGCAGGTATGTGTAAGTTATATGCAAATACTATGCCATTTTATATAATCAGACTTAAGCATATTCAGATTTTGGTATTCATGAATGTCTTGAAAGTAATTACTTGCAGATTCTGGGAGGTATGTATTTATTCTAGCTTTTAAGAATTGATTGTGTAGTATCTATAAATTCTCCTGTGAATGCTCTACTGATAAAAAGATTGATTATTATATTTCATTTCTTGATAATTATAATTATATAAAGGCCTTATTATAACTTGTAATAGTTTGAAGCCATTAGGAATGTAGTGTGTCATGTAGGTACAAGCCTCTGAAGTGTTAGGAGTAGTGTACCTACATTGTATTGAATTCAAACAGCATAGGTTTTTACTGGCCATTGGAAATTACTAACCACCTGAAGTACAGACTGGTTCTTGAACTCTTCAATTTTCCTTTATTCTTCATGCATTAGAAGGTGCTAAACTACTGTCTTTTATTTAAAGGGAAAATACCAACTTGCTACAGAAATAAAAGAAAAAGAAATAGAAGGATTGAAGGAAACATTAAAAGAGTTACAGGTAATATAATTTAGCATTAAAAGTAATTCCCTCAAAAAATGCAATTGGCAACTTTAGCATATCAGTAAACGCTGTTAAACATGTAAGCTAGTAAAGCAGAGCTGACAAAAACTCATGTGTAGTACATTACATGCTGCAATAGATTCTTCTGTGGGCCTTAAATTGCAAGCTAAGGCTTTCTCTTTTATTTAAAGTCATTTAAGTAACTTTTATTATTTTAAATAGTCATTTAATTGTAGCTCTTAACACTTCATGAGTGAAAATGAATAAAGTGGACAGTATAATTTATTTACTTATGGTCTTTAAAAGTTAAAACAAGACAAAAGATTACAGGGATGGGGACTGGGGAGATAGCTCAGCGGTCTAAGCACCTTCCTGACAAGCACAAGGACCTGACTTCCTTTCCGAATACTACCTGCCAGGTGCACCCTGCTGGCCACCAAAACTGGTCTGGTGACACATGCCTGTAATCCCAGCACTGGGAAGGCTGAGAGAGGAGGATCACTGCAAATCTGAGCTGCATAGCAAGACCTTGTACCACATAAATAAATAAATAAATATTTTAAAAGCTATTACAGCTGGTTGTAGTGGTGGTGCATGCCTGTAATCACAACACAAAGAGGCTGAGGCAGAAGGACTGCTGTAAGTTAGAAGCCAGCTGTGGCTACATAGTGAGTTCTAAGCCAGCCTTGACTGTATAACATGATCCTATCTCTAAATAAATAAATAAATAAATATGTGAGTAAGTGGAGACAAAAACAATGACAGGGGCCAGGGAGATAGCTCAGTGGCATAAGCACCTGCCTCACAAGCACAAGGTCCTGAGTTTGATCCCTGGTACCACAATAAAGAAAAAAAAAACAAAGAAAAGAAACAATGACAAAAGTTAAAATATCATTGTTGAATCTTTATTTGGTACTAGGTGTTGTGCTTATTTTCTGCAAACACAAAGACTAAGAAAACTGCCTTTGGTCTTGTTCAGTCTCACACCAGACACAGAAGTACTCTGCTAATGAGGCCTCACTTGATAGATATTTATTAAGCCAGCACTTTCTTCAACAGTGAAGACACAATAGTGAACAAAACAGATACCTCTGCCCTGTGAAAAAGTAGGATGAAGTGAAGATTGTCAGGGAAGAAGATACTCCATCATTTCAAAGTATTGTTCTTAGGTGACATTAATTACAGAGCAAATACATATACTTACAGTGAGAGGATGCTGGAAGTCATCACCGTAGTCAGAAGATGCAGCGTGGCACTGTTAATCATGACCGCAGTCAGTGCAGAGGCCACTGTCCCTATGTTGTGAGGACACATAACTCTACCTGGGGTCTGCTGACTGGAAGAACTAACCCGAGTCTAATGCTGAAGAAGCAGTGAAGCACATTCGTTATGTGTGCTGTCCCCTGAGACAGCTATCTTGCGGTATTAGAAGACGTACTTGTGATGAAAGAGAATAAAGAGAACAGTCACGTGTGATGCCTGAACCTTTAGATCCTGGGCCAGAGGAGAGCAAACCCACAACCGTTTGGAGGGTGACCGGGGAAATTTGAACAAGACTGTTAGTAGGTGGCAGGAGTCATTTACCTTCCTAGGGTGCTATGGCTATTGTGATAAGACAAACGGTCTTTAATCTTAGAAAAGTTATGGTGAAGTTTCGAGGAGCAATGTTTCACGATGGCTGTAAGTTATGTAGTCCAGGGAATTACATGTGTGTAAATGTAAGAACAAGAAAATAGGGAAATATGTGGAAAAATTGGTGAATCTAGAAGTAAAAAAAACAAATGACTTTAGAAGCATATGAGTAAGGCTCCAGATCGTATGATTTTTAAATTTATCTTTCTGTTAAAGTGGTTCTCTAGAGACTAAAATTACATTTTTGCATATTCATATATTTATATATGCAGATGCATATCTGTTCTATCCTGGTAGCAGAGTTTGTGGGGTGCACCATCTGTGCTGAGCTGTAGAGGGGTGGCGAGCTGTGTCAGGCAGCAGGTATCCATTTAGGCTCTGTTCCTTGAATTGTCTCTGGTTGGTTACTCCACTGTCACAAGAGGCCCAGAGCTCTTGCTACCTGGCTAGAAAATGGAGTCAGTGCAGGTGCTGCCTGGGAAAGGAGGACATTGGAGTCACAGCTTCTTCTCTGTGACCCACATCTTGCCTGGGGTGTACTTCCTGTGGAGGACAACTGGGGATAGTTGCTAACACAACAGTGTTAGCAAAAGTTGTCTTCTTCCTTTCTGCTCCTGCTGTGGGGGTGTGTGGCCAATAGTGGTACCTCAGGCAGCTGAGAGTGATTTGGCCTCTATTCCTTAAGTTGAAGTTTACCAGGGCTGGAGTATGACTGTACTATGGCTGGGTCTAGACCCAATTCCTGAGAGCAGGGCTGGTTGTGTAGTGCAGGAATAAAGCACCTGCCCCATGTGCACAGGCTCCTGCATTACAGCACCACCAAAACCAAAACACAATCCCTCACCCCCCAAGAACCTTTGCAGCTGAGGTGCTTGGAGGAATGAGCAGGGGACAGGTGACCATGTCGATACCAAGAAAAGTTTCTCTCCTGGCGTTAGCTGGTGTTGTCCAGGGCCAGGCATTGGCCCAGGGTTTCGCATCCTCCAGTCCTTCCCAGGGTGGTGCTCACAGGTATCAGGCTTGAGATGAGTCACAGCTGCAGCTCTTTGAGTTGCATGCCTGGATATCCTAGTGCAGAGCATGGGTGGTGTCAGGTCCTGGAGCTTTGAGCATACAGTTATCCACCTTAAGGACTTCTTAGATATGTGAGTAATTTGGTATATTGTAGAAGAAATCAAAGGACAGTAATGGAAAAAAGCCTGCACTCCTGCCTGCACTGTGCCTCAGCCCCCTGAACTTGGGTGCGAGTGGAGCTGCAGGTGTGCAGATCGAGACTGAAGACCCATGACCAAACATTGGAAGTGGTGAATAGTAGCTCTTCAAGTCTGCAGTAGAAAATGGCCTCCAATAAAACTACATTGCAAAAAATGGGAAGAAACAAAATGGAAAAAGTAAAAAAGTTGAGAAAGCAGAACCTGAAGAATTTGTGGTAGAAAACGTACTGGACCAACATGTAGTGAATGGAAAGGTGGAGGATTTTCTGAAGTGGAAGAGATTTACAGGTGCTGACAGTACATGGGAGCCCAAAGAAAATTTAGATTGTCCAGAGCTAGTCGAAGCATTTCTTAATTCTCAAGAAGCTACTAAAGAAAAAGATACAAAAAGAAAATCTTTATCTGACAGTGAATCTGATGACAGCAAGTCAAAGAAAAAAGATGCTGGTGATAAACCTAGAGGTTTTGCTAGAGGTTGTGATCCTGAATGAATAATCGGTGGCACAGGTAGCAGCGGAGAATGGATGCTTCTCATGAAATGGAAAGGTTCAGATGAGGCTGACTTGGTGATGGCAAAAGAGGCAAATATAAAAGGTTCTCAAGTCGTAATTGTTTTCTATGAAGAAAGACTAACTTGGCATCCTTGTCCAGAAGATGAAGCTCAATAACTTACATTATATATACACACATACACACACACACACACACACACACACACACATTATATGTCTTGGTTTTGATGTACTAGTGTGGAAAAACCATTCTAATGAAAATCAAGTTTTGAAGGTAGTATATTGGAGGAGTTGTTGGGTTTTGTTTTGCACTGATACCACTGGTTACTTTGAACAAATAAAGCTTTTGTAGTTGCTTCCTTTATAAAAAAAAAAAAAAAAAAAAAAAAAAAAGAGCATTTGGCAGGCAGATATATTTTCTCTGCTTCTCTAAATGTTCAGGGAATTGTCCATAGTCCAAATCGGAACTCATGTTTTAGCTCATATGCTTAAGGACCATTCTGAGTTTTATGTTTGTGTGTGTATAAATACAATTCGTACGTAAGTGGGGGGAAAAAAAAGTTCCCAGAGTTGGGCAGGTATAAAAAGCATCCTTATCAACAAATAGTTCTGGAACAAGTGTAGACACAAATGAACAGAAACATTCTACACACAGACTTACGCCTTCACAAAATGAACTCAGAATCAATCACAGACCACAATGTAAGACAAGAAACTATAAAACTCCTAGGCGATGATACAGGAGAAAATCTAGATCATGTACTTTTTGATGATCTTTTAGATACAACATTAAAGTCATGATCATGAAAGATATAATCTGGGCTTCACTAAAATTAAAAACTTCTGCTCTTCAAAAGACGCTACCAAGAAAATAACAAATTATAGATAACATACTTGCACTGGGCATGGTGGTACATACCTGTAATCACAGCATTTGGGAGACTGAGGAAAGGGATTGCGAAGAGTTGGAGGCTAGTCTGGATTATGTAAATAAGCTCAAGGTCAGCTTGGACTACATAGGAAAATCCTGTCAAGAGAGGGGCCAGGGAGAGAGAGGGAGAGAGAATGAATTTGAATTTTCAGAAGATAAATACCTCTGATAAAAGACTGCTATTCAAGGGCCGGGGAAATAGCTCAGTAGAATAAGTGCTTGCCTGGCAAATGCAGGGTCCCAAGTTGAATCCCTAGTATGACTGTTCAAAGTATATAAAGCACTCTTTAAGAAAGCAACCTAATAAAAAAACATGCTGGAGATCTATTCTTTTTTTTACTCTTTGGGTTCTAGGGGTATAACTCAGAGCCTTCATGTTGATCTACATCCCTAGTCCATTATTTGGTTTTATTTTGAGTCAGTATCTTGCTAGGTTGCTGAGACTCAAACTTTAAATCCTTCTGAAGGGCTGGGGAGATAGCTCTGTGGCACAAGTGTCTGCCTGGCAAGTGTGAGGTTGTGAGTCCGACCCCCAGTCCCCCCCCCAAGAAAAAATCCTTCTGACTTGGCCTCCTAGAGTGCTATTATTACAAGCACACACCACCAAGGCCTGGCTAAAATGGATATAAACAGACATCTTACCAAAAAAAGATACATATACAGATAACGTAATAGTATGAAAGGATGTCCCTTAACCTATGTCATCAAGAAAATGTGAATTAAGACACTGAAGTACCACTGTGCACCAATGAGAACAACTGCACTCTGGAGCAGCAGCACCAGCAAGTATTAGGACGAGGTCATGCCAGTGGGAGAGCTCAGTGCTACAGCCACACTGGGAGCCATTTTGAATGTTTCTTCCAAAACTAAATTCAACTAAGCCAATCGCACTTTTTGATATTACCCCAGATAAGCTGATATGCATAAGAAAACCCACACATATATAGACACTTATGGCAGCTGTATTCATATTCCAGACCTTGGGAGCAATCATAGTGTGTTTCAGGAGGTGGCTGGATAAACACGTGGTAGCATTGGGTTAATCTCATCCCTTAGGTGCTGCCGACTGATCAGGCCTGCAATCTCCCAAACCAAGGTACAGTGAAGGCTTAACAAAAGAGTCAAGTATGATTTTAGGGCTTCAGGAGGATCAGAACCCTCTAACAGAATTAGAAAATCTCTGGGGGCTAAGACCAAGAACTTCTCAGCATGGCCCATACTTACTTGGTTTTCAAAAAGGGAGGGAAATACTGAGACAAGTGTAGGAATCTGAGCAGGACCTTGTGAGTCTGCTCAAGGACTTCTCTAAACAACATATTATGTTAATTTAGGAGAACTATGCTCTCTCCAGGAATGTCTCCACCGAGGAGTGAGGTGCCTGTAGCTGCAGTCTTTATCTAGTTAACTGGGGCTGGAGCCAGGTGTCCTTTGCTGTGGCCCTGTCTTGTCCTTTGAGGCCTCACAACTTCACAGGCCCTTTCAGGTCTGAGTGGGACTAGTGATTCCCAGAGGTTCACTCACTCTGAGTCCACTGCCCATCTCCAGCCCAGGGGCCCAGGCCTTGGAAGCATGGAAAGCCGGTTGGCTAAGTTTAAATGCCTCCCAGAGCTGCTTGGTAGTGGTCTCCATCATGGTAGTATGTGCAGACTCTGGAATGTCATTCAGCATTCAAAGAAGTGGTCTGTCAAGTCATGGGAAGACAGAGAAGCTTTAAATACGTGTAGCCAAAATAGGAAAGCTGGTCTAAAGAGGCTGGTTCCAAGTCTCTTGACATTCTGAAAAAGAGAAAACAGTGAAATGCTCAGTGCTACTAGAGGTTAGGAAAGAGGAAAAATGATAAGAGAGCAGAAAACAGGTCATAATTAGGATAGAAAAGGCTCTGTGTGGCCCTGGCCTGGTGGCAAACATTGATGTAGTTGTCCAGAGCCATAGCTTGTGCGGTACACAGTGTGGAAATGTGAGGATAATTGATATAAGGGAATGAAACTCCCAACCCGAAATGTACATGCGATGAGTTCCTGTATAATTGATATAAGGGAATGAAACTCCCAACCCGAAATGTACATGCGATGAGTTCCTGTTCTCTAAAACTGAAGAATGAATTTTAGGAACAAATGGAGATTAAGAGCAGAATAGATTTATTGGGGAAAGAAAGCTTCTGTCCTAGAGAGGGACAGAAGCGGGAAGCAAGTGGCCCAGAATGCTATCTCAGGAGTTTTTATACAGTAAGAATAAGAAGTGAGGTAGGTCTAACGTGGGAACTCACTGAGGTGGGCATGAGGTGGGATAAAACCATGGCCAAGCAATAAGGTTACAAGCACCATTGCTCAGGTAAAATTGATTAAATTTGGATTATATGGGGAAGCGAGTGGCATAGCAAGAAGGCATAAATATAGAACCTGGTCTCTTCCTGTTAGGGGTTGAGTGGTGACTCTGGCTCATTCAAGGTGATTGATACTTATTTAGGATATCAATCCCTGATGCCCATTCCTAGGAAAATATGTGGCTGCATTAGTTTGCTCTTTGGTCTTGAGGTCTGGCCCACACTGTTTTTCCATCTCATCTAAGGTGGCCCGAAACTGCTGTTACCATGAGCCAAAGGATATCTTTCCTCCTGTTAGTTACATTCTCAGCTGTTCGATTATAGCAGCAGAAAGCTGACCAACACGCCGTCTCACACACCACAGGGTCTATGCTGATTTGAGGCTGCCTTCTCTTACCTACTTCCAAATGTATTTTTGGCTAATTTTTCCGGTTTGTTCCTTTCTAACCCCATGGACTTCTTGCTATTCTTGAACACACCAGCCCTTGCAGGGCTTTGTACTAGTCTGGTCAAAACTATTTGAAAGGTGCTACCTCAGAAAGGTCTTTCCTGATCATCCTGTGAGGTACCCTTCTCTTGTTTATTATTTTATTTAGCACCCATCAGTAGCTATTACGTTTGTTTGTTTGTTTATTTATTTATTTATTTTGTGGGACCGGGGTCCAAACTCACGACCTTGCACTTGCCCAGCAGGCCTTGTGCCTCGGAGCTATCTCCCCAGCTCCCTACAACCTCTATTTAACTTGCTTACGTTGCTGCTGGTTTGTCTTGCCTCTGCACCAGTGCTGCACCCCAGCTGTCCACATCGTTGTTTTTTCTACTGAGTATTCAGTATTTGAAGGAAGGAATCACACATCGCCCATTCCACCAAGATGCACTAAAAACATCAACTTGTTCGTGGCAGTAGGGTACAGAATTTGTTGCATAGGAAATGTGAAGTAGCTGTGTTTTTGTTTAAAATTTAGGCTGGGTGTAGTGGTGCATGCCTGTAATCTTAGCACCTGGGAGGCTAAGGCAGGAAAATCACCAGGAGTTCAAGTCCAGCCTGAGCTACATAGTGAGTTTTTAAGTCCCACCTGAACTACACAGTAAGACCCTATCTCAAAAAAAAAAAAAATTACCAAATTATGCATATTTTAATGAATTAGCATTTATAAACAGCTGGTTGGAGTTTAACTCAGCCACTGTGGAGGACTGTGTAAAAACTTTTAAAAGTGAACAAATATTAGAGATGCTCCTTAGAATTTATCTTGCTAAAAATGAATAACTACAAACTTCAGGTACAAGCATTTTATTTTAGAATAATTGATAATATAAAAAGTTGAAAACAAGGTAAACCTAAAAACAATGGTGAGGTAAACTGTGATCAAATGAGACAGTGGAGTACTTTGTGGCTGTTAAAAAGTTCCATTACGGGAAGGTGTTCATTCGGTATTAGATAAAGAGGCTATGAAACAGTACACCTGTTATCACCACTCCTCACTGGCTCTTTTGAAATATAAATGCATCAGAAAGGACCTGAAGGGTGTTATTGTCATCCGGGGGTTGAGATGATTGACTTTTTGTCTATATTGACTTTTACGTTTAACCTTTCAGAATTTCTTCAGTGAACCCTTCTAGACTCTTCGTGTTTGTCTCAGTAGCTGTTCTGCTCTAACATATTGTATTTGCCATCACATGTATTATGTGTCTGCACCACTCCTGGGAAGAAAGCTGCTTAGTTCACAGCTATAACCCAGGAACCCAGGGGCATGGCTGGGGTGGGGGCAAGGGAGCAGTGGGTGATTAGGGTAAACCTGGGAATGAATTCTTACTGTTATAAAGAAGAGAACTAGTATAAGTAAAATTTTGAAATATAATGTCACATTTTATAGCATATGCTTTTATATGTGAAGGAACTTGTAATAAACACTTTCTTTTCTTCTTTTTCAAGGTTTCTAAATATTCTTTAGAGAAGAAAGTAAGTGAAATGGTAAGGAAATGACACAGCATACATTTCTCCACCTGGATTTGGGCATACAGTGCACCATGTTTGTGTGAATGTCCATGTGATATTCATAGTTTTTTTTTTTTTAAGTAACCGTTGGAAATGGATACTGCTATCACCTTTAAAGACTAGACTTGTAATTTCAACCCAGTACAGCTTATGTGAATTCTTTAACAAATTTGTTGCAAAAGATATAGTGCCTTTATGTTATAAAATGTACAGGGTTCGATCCCCAGTACCACATGCCGCACCAGCCCCACTTCCCCCCTACCCCCTGGGCACACTGAGATGGAACATGTTGGCACACACCATAATTCCAGTCTGAGGAGGCTGAAAACAGGAGAATGACTATGAGCCCAAGCTGCATAGTGAGACCCTGTACCAAATACATAAAAATAAAAAATAAAATGTGAGTCCTTTATGATACTTTGCTAGATATTCATGCAAACCTGTAGTTATTTACTATAAAAATTGAAATAGATGAAGTGGCATTTGGGGTACAGTGACCCAGTCACCTCAGGAAAATCCCTACTTTGGTGAGTCCCAGTTCATCTCTTCTGTTCTATGCTTAAGTGCGGTTCTCATTGTACAACAGTATTTGTCATGAATTCCTCTTCCCATATATATAAAAATAAATGCTTTTAGTTTACAGTACAAAATTCTATGCAAGTCTTCCTTTCTAGTGCTCCTTTGATCTGAAGGACCTGTGTATGTGGTTTTGACTGAGCATTCTCCTAGATCTGCTTAAATCTTTGGAAGGCTTTTCATGTGGTTTAATGAAGTTTCAATCTTTATTCTTTGCAGTAGACTATAAAGCAAGTGAGATTAATGTTTGAGTCTGTCTTCTCACTTCTTATGGCACTGAATCTAAAAATATAAAGTGATATTTTGCTTCTTGAAATTGTTTTGATGTGTTAGAAAATAAAAGAGATTGTAAAGAGATTGTTAAGCTTGATTGACTAAAAGATGTGAAATTCTGTTGCTGTTCAACTGGAAAGAATAAAGTAATATTGTCAGACTCTTTTAAACTATAATTTTAATTAAGAAGCTGAAAAACTAGATTCTAGTTTGGCTGTAAGTACCATGACATTTGTTCTGAAAGTCATCTTAAACGCTACAGTGATTTTACACAAAATATAGTGAAATTGAATAATGTGTCCTTTGACCTGGGAGATAAAGCTACAAGTTAAAGATCAAAGGCAACATAAAATGTGTTGTATTTGAGTTTAAAGTTTTATTAAACATATGCTTATAATCTCTGAAAACAAAAATATTTACCTAGTCTTGGTTGGTCGCTTCTAAGCATTTTGTGATAGTAAATTATAACTTATTACAATGATTTACTAAGATGATATTTGAGTTAGAGTCATAGTGTTGTTTTCTGACTGTTTAAAACCTTATATCAGTTTTCATTAAAGTAATCTTATATATTGATACATACATTTAATATCTTATGCCCACTCTGATAAAATATTTACTTTTTAATTTAAAAAGTAATATTTTTCTAAACATTTTGATGTATCTATTTTACATAGTTCTTAGATAATTTTTCTTATATTATTTGCATATAACTTATGTTGCCTTTTCTATATACAAAGTTAACTTCTTTTAGAGCAGTACATTATTTTATAATATTTGATTCCAAGCAAGGCCAAGATAGATAGTGTCAAGGCAAGAATTTGAAGAGTAGTAACATCTAGTATACTAAAAGAAATCATTTCAAAAATAGCATAAAAAACCTTTTAACACAAGCTCATGATTCCTTATAGGTAAGCACCTAACTAGTTTTCAAGTTAGTCTCATTAAATAAAGAAATGGAGGAGCTGTGGGCATAGCTTTTATTGGTAAATATATTGCCTTTTCTATATTTGGGGGGGGTTTGTTTTATTCTTGAGACAGCATTTCACTAGTTAGAGTAGGTCAGGCTAGCCTCCAACTTGAGATGATCCTCCTGCCTCAGCCTCCTGAGCATTCCAATTCCAGGCATGCACCACCATCCCTGGCTAGTAAAAGTATTTCTGAAAGATTGTGTATCAGTGTTTATAAGTGATTCCCACTTTAAATATCTCAAGTGTATCTTTTTTCTCTAACCCTCATTTGTATAGATTAGTTGCATTTAAAATGAGGCACACATGGGGCCAGGGAGATAGCTCGGCCATCTGAGTGCCTGCCTGGCAAGCACAATGACCCAGGTTCCATCCCTGGCACCACATGCTGTGCTGGTCCCGCAGTACTGGGCATGCCATGCTGGCCACCAAAACCAGACGTGATGGTATGTACCTATAATCCCAGCACTGGGGAGGCTAAGATAGGAGGATCACTATGAGATGAAGCTGCAGAGTAAGACCCTATAACAAAAGATTTAAAAAATGAAGTACGTGTGTGTCTATTAAACAGTATATCTGGACATTATTTTCTTACATAAATAGTAGTAAAGTTGTATAAAGGAAAAAAATCACAGGTAAGAACAAAATGTACTTAATGTACACTATGTATTTAATTATTGGTCAGTAAAATAAACCTTATTTCCTATTATGATATGGTATGTAATATGAAAGTTGTAATAGTAGTAGTACCATTCCTTGTTATTCTTTAAAATGGTCTTGGTAGTTATTACCAGTAGCTTTTGTTGTTTCTTATCAAAGAATTTGAACCTTGTTATCGGTACTCTTGCAGTCAGTGGCAGACTTGGTAGCTCAGGACTGTCCGGGCAGCCAGACAAACACAGATGAGTATCACTATGCTGAGCCGTTGCTGCCTGTGCGGCTTGGAGGTCGTCAGTATTTATCATGTTCACTGAAGAGGCTAATGTACTTGGAAAACAGAATTACATCATGAAAAGAAATGAAATTACATTTTTATTGAATTCAACCTTGGCTGCTGCAGAAGATGTTGAAATAGTGTATGTCATAAGTTAGCATACAGAGCTTTAGAAATAGGAAACACCTATGAAATTTCTTTGGCATTTGCTACATTTTTTGTTAGAATCGTGAATCATTTTAGGCAATGACTGCTACCATTTTTTAGCTGAAAAGTTAAATCTGTCATTGGGACCATGTATTAATATATAGTAAAGCATTTTCTCTTAAAAGCTGTGTGCATATTTTAATTGAAAAATTTCTTGAATAAAAGATGTACAACCAGTTCTCAGTAAAATCCTGGTGAGTTTTCACACATCCTTTAATTTTAAAAAATCATTTGTTTGTTTGTTTGTTTGTTTATTTGGTACCTGATCTCGCTGTGCAGCTCAGACTCACAGCGATCCTCCTGTCTCAGCCTTCCCAGAGCTGAAATTACACACATGTGCCACCATGCCTGGTTTCAGGGCCAGCACAGTATGCTCAGAGTTCCAGGACCAGCACAGCATGGAGTACCACAGCATGGAGTACCAGAGATTGAACCTCAGTCCTTGTGCTTGCCAGGGAGGTGCTTAGATCAAATTATCTCCCCAGCCCCAAACATTTTTTTTTCAAATCTTTGTTTATTTATTTGGTACAGGGCCTTGCTATGCAACTCGGACTCATAGTGATCCTTCTGCCTCAGCTTCCCCAGTGCTGGGGTTACAGGGATGTACCACCATGCCTGGTTTCCACACTTCTTCTGAGACTTATATAATTCCCCCATCAGAAGTTAAATGATACTTTAGAGGAAATGACTATGGATAATTTTTTTCATTGTTAACACGTATCAACAACTAATTGTTAATGTTGAAAAGCCCACAGAAGGGGGTGAGAAACTTTGAATTGGCCTGCTGTAATCATTACTGATTGTATTATAACTTGGGTTAAAATCATTGAAAAAATAAGTTAAGCATCCCATTAGACTTGTCTGAATAATAGAGTTAGGCACAGCTTTAACTGTGTGTTCATGATTAATATAAGAGAAAGCTCTTCTTAGTCTATAGGTTAATTAAAATGTTAAAAATACTCTTATCAGTTAGAGAACAATTACAAATCATTACATTATAGTTATTGTACAATAGGATCTGTTCTTAGTGCTTGATATAAATTTACTTTATCTCTATAGCAACCCTAGGAAAGAAATGCTATGATAATCTCCACTTCAAGACAGGATGATGTGCCCAAGATCATATTATCTCAGTCACAGAAATAGCATTTAAACACACAGAGTAACTTTTGATTACCCATACTTCAGTTTTAAGTAAAGTATTCTAGTTAATTTACACAAACAGAATTAAATTAAGTAACTTAATTAATTGACCAGTGATTTGGGTTAATTTACTCAAACAGAAATTCAATGGAGGCACCCAGTCAACCAGAGACTGGACAGTGTGGGAATCAACAATGATTACAGCACCTCTGGAGATCTGGACTACAGTAACAGGGATACAGTAACTTCAGGAGGCAAGACACAGCCACAACAGTGGTCTCTCACTAGCTGGAATGGGGTCACCACTAAGCTTCTTCAGTTTTGTGATCTGTTTGCTCAGCGTTCAAGTTCCAGAATGGCAGATCAATTGCTTTATTTTGAACAATATGCCTTTCCTTTCCCTAGGAGAAAAATAAAGCTTGTGAATTCTAGTCCTGTGAAATGAATGAGAAAGAACCATTTCAGTAAAACAAATTAGAGTACTGGTCATATTGGGTAAATGAAATGGATATTGTTTAGGTGACTTCTGCAAAAACCTACTGTCATAACTCTACAAGGCAACAGTAAGTCATTCAGAAGACAAGTAGGGAGTGCCAGTTGATGGGCTATGCTGTGTTTTTCTTGGCTGGTGTTTTTTGTTTTTGTTTGTTTGTTTGTTTGTTTGTTTTAGCACTGTTTTTCATTGAAGGTAAAGTAGTTTAAAAAAAGATGTAAAGTCCATCAATGATTCTGCTAATGTTGAGATTTTTATAAAAGCTTTACAAACTATTATTGGAACTGGGAAGATAGCTCAGTGGTCTAAGCGCCTGCCTAACAAGCTCAGGACTCAAGTTCGATCCCTGATACTGTGCTGGCCCTGGAACCCAGGCATGCCATGCTTACCACCAAAATGGGAGTGGTGGCCCAGGCCTGTAATCACAGCTTTAGGGAGGCTGAGCCAGGAGGATCATTATGTCTCTACATAGTGAGACCGTGTAACAAACAAATAAATGATTAAAAATAAATAAAAATTAAAAGTATTACTGATTCTCGGAAGATATTTTTGGGGGTGGTACTGGCAGTTGAACCTAGGCTTCACACATGCTAGGCAACTTTTAAGCCTGTAATCCCAGCACTTGGGGCTAGGGCAGGAGTACTGGGGCAGGTTCAAGACCAGCCTGTGCTACAAAAGGGAGCTCAAGGCCAGCCTGACTTGCATAGGCAGACCTTGTCTCAAAAATAAATAAACAAACAAACACACAAATAAATAAATGCTAAGGTCACTTCTTAAGCATGGTGAAGATGGCACTGTTAGCTGAAAGAGTAGAGACCTTTCTATTATAAGCAGGGCCCTATTTTTACCAATTACATCCCTAGTTCATTGGATTTTCTACTGTACTGCATTACCTTCCTGCCACTTCAAGTTACTGTTCTTGTATTTTGTAGTGCAATGAGAAGATGCTATGTCATTAAAATTAATCTCAGAAAAATTATCTGAGTTTTGCCAGTGTATATCATCTTTATGTTTGAAAACTAAAGGGACAAACACTAGAAAAAAATGATCTAGTTAGGTCTTACTTATCCAGATGACTTGTGGGAAAAGAAAACTTTGCAAGTACCAAGACTGTTGCTTTAATCCCACCTTATTTAGTGGTAGATTGATTAGTTTTTTATACATAAAGTAAACAGTTGACTTTGAAAAAGAAATTATAAGCAGTGGAAGCATTACATGAGATAAGTGTTTTGTTATAGGAAAATAGTGTGCTTTATTTTATACCAATCTGGTAGTCTCTCCTAACATTTTCCTTCCAGTGGTGTAGTTCTAGAATAGTCTATAACATTTATTTTTGGCATCTTATCAAGAGTTGTTTGTCACTGTATACATGTTATACATGTTTATGTTTATATCAGTAACTAAAAGTTATTCTTCAAAATAGGAACAAAAAGTCCAGTTTCATCTTCTGGCTAAAGAAGATTATCATAAGCAGCTGAATGAAATTGAGAAACACTATGCTGCAACAGCAAATCAGTTTGGATTGGTGAAAGAGAATCACAGAAAGTTAGAAAAAAGTGGTAGGTGTTATGTTTAAACTGACATGGTCATTAGAGGTTATTAAAATGGACTTATTCATCATGAATAAATTTAACTTAGGTAGTAGTAATAGCAAATGACTAATGAATATTAAATAGTTTTATCTATAATATCAACAGTTTTCTCTGTCCAAGCCAGTTATACTTCCTTTGAAATATGCAGTGACTGTGTTTTCCCGAATGTCTTTCCTGTTGCAGTACAAGAAGCAATACAGTTAAACAAAAGACTTTCGGCTTTAAATAAGAAGCAAGAATCTGAAATAAGCAGCTTAAAGAAGGTAGGGTTGGTATAACTTTATATCATTATGTAAAATATTGTAGTCTAAAATAGTCTTATTATAAGAAAACAATAGTTTTTTGGAAGGAAAGTATAGATTCATAAACTTGAGTTATGAGTCTAGTAAGGTGATAATGAATTTCAAAATCTAAGATTTTACCCCATTAGGATTGAGATCTAAAATGTCCCCTCAGAAGTCTCCTGCTCAGAGACCATGCTTGTGGAAGGAGACTGGATCGCAGAGGTACTGTTCTCAGCAGTGATCCATCAATAAGTTCATAGCAGGAAGTGCTGTTAGGCTGGGAGCGCAGCGATGGCGCAGCGCCCACCCCAGGTGCGCGTTTCTTAGTTTCCATTCTGGTACGGAAACAACCAGCGGTAGTGCTGTTGGGAGGTGGACTGCGGTGGGAGGAAGTGGGCGATGGGCAGGCTCAGAAGGGAGTGTTCCAGGTCCTTCCATGGTGAAAGGACTTCACACATATCTCGTAGTCTTTCCTAACACTGCCTTGGAGCCAGCCAGCCTCCGCCGAACACTGAAACTGAGCCAACATAAGCTGTCCTCCTTTAAGCTATGGGTGTTGGGCACTTCATACCAGGGATGGCAGAGGGACTGACACACGCTGTTCACCTCACTTCACCATCTTTTCAAAGTACAATTTGAACTCAAGGAATTGAAAATTACGAACGTGAGGCCTCGATACATCATTAATCTAATTTGGGGCAATATTGTCATCTCAACTCAAGAGGAGGCTGCTTGCCTGCTTATTTATTTACTGGTAATACAAACTTGGGCCCTGGTACTGAACTCCTCCCCTTCAAGTCGGTTTCTTGCACAGACAGGAAGTGGCCTTGGCTGGGCTGGACCTTATCTTCTTGTCTCAGTTTCCCACAGGGCTGGGATTCTAGGCATGTGACCATCACATCACGCTGGGGTTCTGCTTTTAAGAGGATAAAAGCACTCTGTAAGCACTTACACCTTTCTATATGCACAGAATTTCATTATTTGATGTTACTATATGTAACGTAGCATGTATATTTTCCCCAAGGCTGGATTGACAGTGTAAAAAGTGGCAGCAGTCCCTCGGGTCCCCATCCCCATGCACGTGCAGGCCCTCAGTGTCACGCCCTCACCTGTGCTGCACGTGGCAGTGCTTTGGAGTTCGGTGCCTCCGGTTAGGTGTAGTGGCTTTGTTTGCTTGTTCAGGTTGGGAGCAGACCCTGGGCCTCATGCATGCTAGGCACTCACTCTGCATGGCACTGCATCTCAGCTACATGTCTGTCTCATCTGATCTGCAACTCCCTGGTTACATGTGACACTGCAGGTCCTTGCATATGCTGACTCACTGTCGGCGGATCTTCTCTGCTGAGAAGTCTGTCTGTCTTTGAACTATTTTAAATCTTTTTTTCCATATAATTATAGGACACTTATAGGGTGCAGTGTGATATTTTATACATGTATAATCTGTAATGATCAAGTTGAGATAATTAGACTCTCTAAACATTTATCATTTCATGTTGGGACTCTTCTAGTTCTTTATAAAATAGATACTAAGGGCTGATGAGATAGCTCAGTGGACTAAGCTCTTGCTTAGGCAAGTGTAAGGACTGGAGTTTGATCCCTAGCACCAAGACAGAGTGGCACATGGCAGAGAGCAACCATTCATGATGGTAGAGAGCAAAAGGAGTGGCAGCAGCTCAGGCAGCTAGCTAGCCTCTTTCCCCTCCTTACATTGTGATACAAATCATCTGCCTCAGGGCAGGTGCAGCACCAACTACCACACTGGCCCTGCCCCCCCTTCCCGCTCCCCACTGCCCAAAGTGTGCTGAGCCAGCCACCAAAACCAGGCATGGTGGTGCATGCCTATAATCTCAGCACTAGGGAGGCTGAAAACAGGAGGATCACTATGAGTCTGAGCTATGTAGTGACACCCTGCACCAAATACATTAAAAGTAACAAAATAAAATGAAAGATGCTAAGTAGTTGTAAATGATGGTCACCTTACTATGCTGTAGAGTATTAGAATATACTCCTCCCAAGCATTACATTTTGGTGCCTGTTACTGAGCCTCTCTATTTCTCTCCCTCCCCTTCCCAACCTCTAGTGACCATTATGCTACTCTTCCTGTTTGTGAAAATTAACTCTTCTGGCTTCCACATGAGTGAAATGCAATATTCAGTGTTTTTGTCAATGATTTAGTAAAGTCCATAAAAGTTTGTTGATTATTTGTGTTTGTTTATTCAGTTATTAGTCTATTGCTAAAAGACTATACCTTGTAATATATATCTGTAATTATTGTTTTGCATTAAAATAAAAGTTTCATGGTAAAAAAAAATAGGCTATCTTATTTCTAACATATAGTTTAAGACACTGGCCAGTAGATTAGATGAGCTTGTGTAAACTCACTAAGACAAACTCTTGGTAGATTTATTAAGAGGGTTAAGAATGTCTCTCTCTAAACATGAGTGGACTGGATGCTTGCAAGAAAGCTTGCCTGTGTTCTAGGCCTTGTACTGTAGGCCAGGGCCACCCTGGACCACTCAGTGGGTTAGGGGGTGGCAGGCTCTGTCACTTTGGAAAGACTTGTCAGTGTATGTACAGCCAGATTGTTCTCATAAGAAAGGTTTATGAAAGGGAAAAGAAAACTGTGCTGCCTTTTGACTTCAAAGTCTAAGTAATAGCAAATATGGAGAATATAAAATATTTTAAGAACTAATTTTTAATGTTTTATGTATTTTAGGTACATTAGCTTTTTATTCTGTATGTCTTGAAGAAAAAGCTTTTTGTTTTTGACTTTCTTTTGGAAAAGCTAATCAAATCTAGTAACACTGGTTATATCACTCAGTTAAAACTTCATTAATTTTCCCAAGGATAGTGTTCATTTTTCTTTTAGACTGTTTTGTGATTTTGTCCAGGACAGTTAAGTTAGTGGTTTATGATAAGGTGGAATTCCTCTAAGACTTAGTTGTTAGATAAACTGAGTATTGCAGTGCTGAATACTGGGTTCACCATGATGGCCATCCCGAGAAATGCCAGATGCTATCTGAATGGCTTGAGGCCTCTGCTGTTCGTCTGAGCGAGCATTGTTGGTGTACTGAGGAGATAGTGATGTGAAGCAGACCACCCCTGCCAGAGCAGGAGGCGCAGGAGAAACAGCATGGTATTTATGACTCTAGGAACTGTAAGTTGTAATTTGATGAGATCAAAGCATGAGCTGTTTATTTGCTGCACTAACAGCTTGAATAAAATAGTTAGAAAACAGACAATGTACTAAAAGTTCAGGCTATTTAAAAGCTTATAAAGGCTATAAAATCAAAGGCATAACTTTGAGTTGAAAATTATTTCATGGAGGTCTTTGATTTTAATTTATTATGTTCTTAAGATTTAAATTTATATGTAAGAGAAAGATACAAGAAATTATCAGGTTTTACCTTTGTCAGCCATGTACTAGTTTTCCATTCCTACAGTTCTTACTCCCCTGTTATTTCCCAACAATTAGTTTAGTAGAAAATGATGCATTTTAGAGTATCTTCCATAAGATATCTGATTCCAACAGCTTCACATGTTCATTTACTGAAAAATGTAGAAAAACATAGAACTTTCTTGCATTTTGAGACTTTAAGAAGAAAAATGTCTTTGGAAAAATCAGTCCTCCTTTATTTAGCTAATTATAGGCTACATTAGTGAATGTAGGTTTTACCATGTACTGCTCGGCAGCAGGAAATTGTGTCATGGGTATGAACTTTGAACAGATCACCAGCATAAAACAAACCATCTGATAATTCGCTTCCTAAGTTGTTTGAATATTTAGTTGCTTCACACAGGTATATCTTTGTTTATGAAAACCTAATATAAAAGTTTAAAATTTCAAAAAATAAATTCCAGTTTCCATTAAAGCCTATTGCATATAAAAGCAATTTGCAACAAGAATTTAGAAACACTTATGTAATAAGGATATATTTTATTAAAGTCTGTCACTGTTTCAAAAAATGGAATCAAGCATAAAAGATTTTTAATTATTCTGATGACATTTGATTAAATAGTACATTTTAATCTCAACTAGGGTCTTCTAGCAGAATCTCACCTTTGAACTGATTTCAGAAATTATTAAGACATTAATTACTGGAAGAAGTAGATTTCTTTTTCCATCTTTTAATATCCATAATTGTTTTAATGTCACCCCATGTTATTTTGATATTTATCTGTAATGGAAGTTGCAAGACTTGTGAATTCTTCTGTTGAGCAAGTAAGACCATTAGGGATATAGATTAGAATAATAATTTACTATTATTATTTCTATAATTGCTGTCCAGCATATTCTTGAATCTGTACTTATACTACAGTATTAACCTATTTTAGACTCAGTATGGGAATGTTAGTTACAACAAACATATTTTCTAGCTATAAAATATGCTTTTCTTTTTTAAAAGTTAACAGAATGCTGATAACTCACCATCTGGCAAGTTTTATTTATTCAGTATTTGTAATAAAACTGAGCTGGTGTGTTCACATTTAAACCAGAAATACCTCTTTACTGTGTTGTTGTTATTCCCTTGAATGGACTGAAGCTGACTGATTCAGTCAGTGATTAAACCCTCAGCACTAAGCAGAAGCCATTTGTTTCTAGGCAACCATGTAAACTGAACTGTTGTTCTGTTAACAATGGTCTGCTTCACTGGAATATAGCAACACAGTGATGAGAAGAAGGAGAGAAGTGGGTACCCTGGACCCATGAAGGATCTAAAGTGAGAAGTAAAGCCCACGGAGAGAATAAAGAGAAAAACTTCAGTAAGGAAGGAGGTAGCCAGCAGAGCCTTCTCTCTGAGTTGGGATTCATTGTGTGGGAGGAATGGTTCAGACCTATGATGCACAGTGGCAGCTGGCAACACCAGAGGCCTCCACAGACAGATGCAGCAGTAGAGGGGATGACAGGCACGAAGGCCTTCACTAGCAGGTAGCTGTGTTTAATGCTGTTATGGTTTGTGTCTAGTTGTCCCCCTAAAGCCTCACGCAGTCGTGCGGCAGGGACTTCTAGAGTTTGGGATTAATTCATGACCCACTGTGTTTATGGGTGATGCACTGGGATTACGGGTTTTAGTACTGCTGAGATTACGGGTGTGTGTACCTTCCCCAGCCTGGGGCAATAGCCTGAATGCAATTTAAGGGAGAGAGACTGACTCTGCCTTGCCATTGTTGCCCTGTTGTTGCTGTTCAGCCACCATTAACTGCGGCTCTCTGCCATGTGGGCCTCTGCCATGGAGTTAGCTGAACGTGGACAGAAACCTCCAATAACTGTGAGCTAAATAAACCTTTCCTTTCTTCATTTTGGGTGTTGAGTATCCCAACAATGAGAGAAGAGTAACTGAGACAGATGCCATAGTTAATGCTGATTGTACCACTTTAGCTAATGTTCTTCCTGGGGTACTGTGACTGGGATTGTTTCAAGGTCATAGAAAATACTGTGGTCCACTACCAAAGAACCAGGGACTAGACCAAGCAGGTAACAACTTCCCATCTTCAACAAAAGAAATAAGATTTTGTGAAAGATTCAAAACCCAGAAACAAGCTATACCTGGAAGACATCTCGGAGAAGTAGTCGTTTTCTAAGGATTTTAAATACTAGCAATAAAGCAGCTCACCATAGGCAATTGCAAGCATCAACCTCGAAATTAAACTTTACAAAAAAAAACCAAAAAGAAAATGAGAAGACAAACAAGATACAGCTCCAGACATCTATTTCACCAAAGGCAAACCCAAGGGACAGTGAAGGGGGACAGTATGAAAACTACCCATTTAGCCTCTAGGAAGTAGTAACAACAAAGAAAATGAATGAGGCTATACAAAAGAATCAAATCAGAAATAATTTTCAGATAACTACTAAGATGGTATCTTTGTTACTTTTCTGTCATAGCTGGAACAAAATACCTGATGACAAAAATTAAAGAGGGAAAGGCTTATTTAGCTCATTTTGTAAAGGTTTCGGCCCATAATCTGTTAGCTAAAAGGAAAGTGGCATGTGGCAAAGGTACAACAGTTCACGGTGGCATAAGACAGAAACGGGAATAAGTCTCTTTTCTTGTACTGTATGCAAGCAACCCACAGTAGGGCAGGGAAAGAATTCATAGCTCCAACCCAGCACTTAACAGTAAGCCAGTGCCTCCAAACCACTGCCTCCAAAAGCACAACCCCTCACAAGTAAAACTCTAGATTTAGTTGCCTCCCAAAAGCTATTCCCTATAGCCACAAGGTTTTGTGAAAACACCTAGACAGAAGCCATAACAGATGATGACCACATGCTTAATGATTCAGGGAAAAGCATGCTTATCAATTGTAGAGAAGATTATAGATTTTTTAAAAAGAAATTTAGGAGAATGATGAAAACTATGAAAGCCCAACAATGGGAAAGAAATAGGATCAATAAAATAGATTGAAGCAGATATCCAGGAGACTAAAAATTCCACTGAATGTATCTACAGCAGAAGGAGCCAATGTGAAGAAAAAATTCCATGTATAGAAGACAAGCTTTCAGTTAGCTATCATGGAAAAAAAAATTCTTAAAAACAGCAAGGGAAGGTCTGGCAAGAGCTCAGTGGACTAAAGTGCCTGCTTAGGCCAACTTAGTCAAGCCTCCCCATTACTACATGATGCCCCCCTAGCTCTGCCTACAAGGGTGGAGTGAGCCAACCATGGAGTCTGGGCACAGTGGGGTAGGCCTATAATCCCCAGTGCTGGGGAAGCTGAAAACAGGAGGATCACTATGAGTCCAAGCTGTGTAATGAGACCCTGTAACAAGCAAATACATTCAAATAGTAATAGCAAGGGATATTGAAAAGTCAATATAGCAGCTGCTAGATGATGCAAAGAAGAATAACAGATAGATTACAGTCAGTGAAAAAGGCAGGAGATAACACAAATGATATTTTTAAAGCCCTGTTTGGACCCATCATATTGGAAAATTTCCCTGATAGGAAAAAAGAATTTGACATACAGTTAAGTGAGGCATGCAGAACTGCAATAAGCCATGTACAAAAATGTAAAACTAGGCACATTATAATGAAGATTCCAGAAATTCAACACAAGAATAGAATATTGAAAACTACTACAGAAAAACAGTTCAACTATTAAAACAAAAAGTTCTTCCAGTTTTCTGACTTATTAACATGCTGACGTCAAGAAGAGACTGGGGTGAAGTATTTCAAGCCATGAAAGAAAACCTCCAACCCAGATTGATGTTCCACAAAACAAAAAAGAGCAGCTAATGGAATTAATGAACACCAAACCAGAACTCCAAAATGTTCTGAAGAACGACCTAGAAAGTGATAACAAAAACAACTCCATGAGCCCCAACAGGAGTCTACCAAGAAAGGCCAGTAAACAGGTGAAGGAAAAAAGGGAGCCAACAACAGGAAAATAAGGATAAGTCAGTACATCAATCGTAACCATCAGTGTTAATGGTCTCAATTCACGAATCAAAAGAAACAGACTGGCAGGATAAATCAAACAAGATCCAATAATATGCTGCATACAAGAAATACATTTAATTAAAAATTCATAGACTACAAGTCAAAGGATGAAAAATACTCTATGTGCCAGGAACCTGGAAAAAATCAGGGGTGGCTATTCTATTTGCAGACAAAGTGAATTTGAAACCAAGACTGATAAAGACAGATAAAGGTCACTATGTCCTTGTGAAGGGAACTATCCAAGATAAAGACATAGCAAACATGTATATAATATGCAACAAATACCAGCGCACACAACTACATAAAACAAATATTAAAGGACATAGAAATCATGTAAGAACTAATACAATTGTACTGGAGGATCTCAATATCCCACTATCACGAAAAGTTCAACTAGACCAAAATATCAACAGTGAAATATTAGAACTGAATCAAATTTCGGAACAAATGGACGTAGTAGAGTCTGCAGATTGTTCCATTCCACAACATCAGAATACACATTCTTCTCAGCTACGTATGAGATGTTCTACAAAACACTACAGTATCTCATAGGACATGTTTAAATACAAATGAATTGAAATTTTGTGCATATTATCAGACATAGTGCAATGAAATCAGAACTCACAAAAAATCACAAGAACTTCATAAACACCCAGAAATTAAATAACATCCTCCTGATCAAGCAATGAGCCACAGATGAAATTAAAGTAGAGAGTTTCTACAGTTAAGTGATGACAGTATAACATATCAGAATTTATGGGACACAATGAATGCAATCCTATGAGAAAAATTTATAGCAATAATACCCATATGAGAGATCTCTGGCCCGCTGCAAGCGCAGCCTATTCATATCAGGCCCACAGCATGAGTCAGACCTCAGGCCTGCCCCAAGTGCAGCCTATTCAGCACCAGGCTCACCATATGAGAAATCCTCTGGCCCCGCCGCAAGGGCAGCCTATCCAGCACCAGGTCTGCCACGTGAGTAAGACCTCTTCAGGCCCAATGCAAGTGTAGCCTATCCAGCAGCCAAGCCCACCGGGTGAGTGAGACCTCCCTCCCCTGGCCTACAAGCAGCTCAGCCAACCCAGCAGCCCAGCCCAGACTGAATGACCAACCCATGGGCATGCAGTCGTGTGCCAAAAGTCACTGCTATGCACAATGATACAGATAAGGAGCAAAATGCAATATCAGGTCCTGAGCCCACCTGTAACAAATACAGGAGAAACTACCATACAAGAAAATGGGAATCATGCAGCTGAAATCTCTGAATTAGTAACATCTGAGGGACTGCAGTTCGATCCCTGGCACCACATGCTGTGCCAGCCCTGGCCTCGGCAGGCTGAGCCGGCCATAAAAATAAATAAATAAACAAAAGTTCTGAAACAAGAAAAATAAATGAAATAAAATAAAATAAATTAATAGCGTCTGAAGTAGAAGAACATTTATAGAAAAGTAGAGAGGAAATGAGGGCAGAAATAATCTCTGAAGTAGAAAAAGAAAGGATAACTATAATGAAAGACAATACATCTAAAGAAGACATTGATAAAAATTAGATGAGATTAGAAAAATGATGGAATCATTGAATGAACAATATAAGAAAGAAATAGATCGCATGAAACAGGTTCAAAGAGATACAAGAAAATAAAACCTCAGTCACAAGCTGGCAACACCGTATGAACAAAAGTGAAGATAGGATTTCAGATCTTGAAGACAAAGTCACAGAATATGGGCAGAAGTAATGGCAGAAAACTTCCCAAATAAGAAAAACAATCAGATATTCAGGTAACTGAAGCATACAGAACTCCAAATAATATCAACCTCAAAAAAAAAAAAAAAAAAGCAGGGGTAGGGCTGGGGAGGTAGCTTAGTGGCACAGTGCCTGCCTAGCAAGCAAAAGGCCCAGAATTCGATTCCCAGTACCATAAAACAAAACAGTAAAAAGACCAAAAAAAGTCCCTTAAAAAAGAAAAAAGCAGAGGTAGCAATCCTATTTGTAGACAACCACCGGACATTCATGTAACTGAAGCATACAAAACTCCAAATAACAACCCAACTAAAAACACAACCAGACATGTAATAGTCAAGATCCCAGAAATCCAGCAGAAGAATAATATACTAAAACCTGCTAGAGAAAAGAAACAAATCACATTTAAAGGAAAACCCATCAGAATAACAGCAGATTTCTCTTCACAAACCATGAAGTGAAGAAGAGCATGAAGCAGAGTGCTTCAAGTCTTCCATGAAAACAAATTTCAGCCAGGACTGTTATACCCCGCAAAACTCTTGGAAGTATGAGGGAGAAGTGAAATACTTCTATGACAAGGAAAAACTAAAGAATTTCATAATGTCAAAGCCAATCTTACATAAAGGACTAAAAATATTTTAGAGGGAGACCAAAATGACCTGATCTCCACAAATGAGTCCAGAAAGAACCCACCAAACAGGGCAACCAATTAAAAAGGAGAAAAAGGAGTAACAGTAGTAAGTAAAAGACATGTCAATCATAAGTCCATACATTTCAATTATAGCTATCAATGTAAATGGACTGAATTCTCCAGTTAAAAGAAATAGACTGGCAGAGTGGATAAGGAAGTAAAATCCAACAATATGCTGTATACAAGAAACATGCTTAACTCATAAAAAAACTCATAGGCTACAAGTGAAGGGATGAAAAACAATACTACATACACCAGCACCTAAAAAAAAAAAAAAAA